>CAIGRP010080198.1:0-11530 GCA_903798385.1 Fraxinus cuspidata | reverse complement strand
TAATTAGTGTTAACAATTGATTAACGTGGTGGAAAACAAAAGAAGCAGCCGTCCTCATGGTTTTGAAAGCAAGAACAGGTTTTCTTCTTGCCTTTTGCTTTGTGCTCCCATTTGAGAATTCTTCTTCTTTTCATCACAAAGCTTTTGTGGCTGTTTTGGACCTGCAATTTCCATCATCTAGCTCTTTGTGGACTGTCAACATTGAAGCAGCCAAGAAAGAAAAATGGTGTTTCGATTTTAGTGATTGTGGGATCAATTGTGGTGTTGATTGGTGTCGTCTGAGCCCGATTGTGAGGTGAATTGGAGTCATATTTCCAACATGTAACCGATCAAAAAAGGTCGAGGAACTCAGGCCCAACAAGGAACTTGTTAGTTGCCCTTAGGTGGTGACGCAAACGAGGCCATGTGAGCATGCATGGTAGGGGACCCACCTCTCCTAGGTCAGGCCTGAAAGATAAATGATACCATCAGCCATAAGCAAAAATAAATAAAAAATTGTTGAACTGTATGCTCAAACACAAGTCGATCCAAACGTAGTACTTTTTCTTGCTAGACTAACCTAGTTAAATTGTCAAAAAATACAACTCGTATCTGACCTTTGGAAGCTCAAACCGATCCTGTACACCTCAAATTTTATCTCGAAGTTTTCGATGGCGCATTTACTGATGAAGAGGAAAATAATGAGCCAGAATTGATGATGCCAATAACTTGGCTGTGTTCGGTGCAGCTATGCATCATCATCGAACCATCCTACGTTGCCTATACTCAAATTTTTGTCCTCTTCATTCACTTGGATATACAACAAATTGCGGCTGTACTTTTGTATGATAAATTTCAGAAAATATTAATGAATTTTTCTCTGCCACCATGCAATCCATTTCCTTTGGGAACTCTGAACTCTTGAAAAAAAACTACAAAGAGAACATCAAGAACCCTAAAAACTCATTCGAAATGTCTCTTAAATCTATCATCTTTTTCCTATTTCTTGTTTATAGCTTCTTTGCGACGTCGTTTTCAGCTTATTTAGCACCCGTTGCAGTTGATTTTGATACTAGGCAGTACACAATGTCAATTTACATTAAAACCCCTCCTCAGCCCACAAATTTACTTTTTGATCTTGGTGCTTCTTTCAGCTGGGTTGACTGTACCCATAACTACAGTTCCTTTACGTATAAGGCCATTCCGTGCAGTTCCTCTCTTTGCAATTCGCTCGGTTCACATGCATGTTCCAACTGCTTCGGTTTGCCAGGTCCGGGTTGTTCCAACGACTCGTGCGTACTCTTCCCTGAAAACTCAGTGACTCGGAGATCAGCAATGGCGAATGCACTGACTGATTGGCTTTCTCTACCCCACACCGATGGACGTAACCCGGGACAACTCGGTGCTATCCCCGAGTTCATATTCTCATGTTCCAAAAAGAAGTCTTTACTTAAAGGCCTCGTTAAAGGGGTGGCCGGTGTAGCCGGTCTGGACCGGTCTAACTTTTCTCTCTCGGCGCAGATTAGCAACACTGTCTCTTCTCCTAACTTATTTGCGCTTTGCCTGTCCGGTTCACCCTCAGCTCCGGGTTTGGTATTCTTGGGTACTAGTGGACCATACTATTTTTATCCCCAAATTGACCTCTCAAAATATCTTATTTACACTCCACTCCTGTCAAATCCGTTGAGAAGCTCTCTAGAAATTTACCGGTACCCATCGGCTGAGTATTTCATTGGTTTGACTTCCATAAAAGTCAATGGAAAAGTTGTACGATTTGATAATATGCTTCTCAATATCGATGCAAATGGATTTGGTGGGACCAAGCTGAGTACCGTAACTCCATACACTATGCTACATTCTATCATTTTCAAGGCTTTCATCGAGGAGTTTGTAAATGAATCAGCTGCGCTCAATCTAACTACAACAAAACCAATAAAGCCGTTCAATGTGTGTTATGATGCAGACGATGTTCTTGACACACGTTTAGGGCCAGCTATTGCAACCATTGATCTCGTTATGCAAAGTGATGATGTGTTCTGGAGAATCTTTGGATCAAATTCGATGGTCAGGATTGTGCGTGAAGGAATCGACGTGTGGTGTCTTGGGTTTTTGGATGGTGGGCCCAACATGAGGACTGCGGTCGTGATTGGAGGGCATCAAATGGAGGACAATTTGCTGCAGTTTGATCTAAACAACAATAGATTAGGATTTAGTTCTTCAGTTTTAGCACATGGTACAATGTGTGCCAACTTCAATTTTACAACAAATAATATCTTAGGATGAGCAATTGCAGTCTTCTTGGACAATGTTTAGTATGCTAAATATTTCATGAGCTTTAGTAAATTTCTACATTAATAGTTTAAAGAAAATTTTGGATAAGTTATATATTTTACTACTGTTTTATGACCTTTATCTGGCAATTGGAGGCTATGAAGAACAAATTTTCCACGCCAAGCCTTTTTAAGAAATTTTAGTGTGCAAGTGGAAGCCATGGACCCATAAACAAAATTGTGAGGGTAAAATTTACATTGCTTAAATATAAAAACAGTAATCAACATACAAATATTGAACTATAATAAGGGATTAATTACACTGAAGTTATTTTATTACAATAATAATCACTCAAGTTTAATTATCGTACTTAATGGTCACTTGGTCACAAAAGTAATTAAATCATATGTGACATCATTAAGTACCAGTGGTCATCAAATAACATTATTTATATGTCGAGTCAGCAAATATCATTGTTGAAAAAAAAAATGGGTTTACTATAAAATTATGTCCAAAAATCTGATCATAACTTAATTTGGATTGCATTTTCTCATTTGTACATGTTTAACCTCCAATTCCTAACTCCCCAATTTGATAACTTAGCGTAATAAATAAATTCGTTTCGTGACATATTTGTACTTAATGGTGTCATATATGATTTAATGTTAATTTTATTTTTTTTTTTTTACTAAGTAGCCCTTAGTGTAACATTTAAAAACTTGAGTGTTATTACCGTAAAAAATAAACTTTAGTGATCACTGATCATAATTAATCAAAAATTCATTGATGACAGAGGCCTGGATAGGGGGTAGAGCCCATGGAAGAGCAAACCCAGTTAAATTTTCATATGAAAAAAAAAAATATTTTTTTTATGAAATTCTCTTTCAATATATTAGCCCACTGCAAATTGTCATCCCCTAACTCTACCACTGAGTACCACTTGCGTAAAGTTTGGGGTGGGTGAAATTCATTGATTCTCTTAAAAAAAAAAACCTTCAAGATTCAGTTTGAAATCAAAATTCAAAAAAGTTCGAATGAGTAATTTAATGTTTCTAAAGCTCAAACAATTAGACAAATTTCAATATGGTTGTTCTCTAACTGGGCATCATCTTGTAGGACATATTAACCGTTTGTTTAAACATAGAACGACATTCCACATATAAGGATTAAAGTTTAAACTTCATCTCTTAACGTGATTAATATTTTAATATACAACTCCAAAACTTAATAAAAATCAAATTTTATAATCTGTTTGCCAAGGCACAATGTGTATTCCTGCACATAAGTGGGCGATATGGTTTTGATTCTTATGGGATAAAGGACCTTTTTTTTCCTTTTTGCGTGTTCCATATATTATTCTTTACATAATTTACATTTGGGAAATTTTCCCAAATAATCAAATAAATAAACTATTTTCCATAATACTGGCCATCTTTTTTTATTCTTCCCAAAAAAAAAAAAAATTCAATTATTGTTTTTGTACTATTTTTTTTTTATACCTCCAAAATTCCCATTCCTAGCTCTTAATTTGGTTGAATAATAAGGTCTCGTCATTTTGATGGATATTTTTGCAAATAAATACTACTTGGTTGATGCAGAGATATCATCTTCCTGATTTTAGATGTGGTACTCAACCTAGATGCTCTCAAAAAACGTTTAATCATGAATATTCCTCACTACGAAGTGTTATTGAACGTTGATTTAAGGATATGGAAGGCAGGGTGGAGAATATTACAACAAATGTAAAGTTATTATTTTGATAAGCAAATAACTATTGTTATGGCTTTAGTGGCAATTCATATCTTTATAAGGGAGGTTATAATTGGTTTGAAATTTCAAAAATACGAAGATTATATGCGAAGATTATATGCATGATGATGAAGACTCAAATATAAATTTGACACTCGATGAGAGTGAAATGGGATTTGCTCATGAAAGAATTCTAAAGAGCTTCTGCTTAGATGAATATTATTTTCTTATGGTTTCTAATTTGAAATTGTTGCACTTAATTTATATTTTATTCAATTTATTATCTAAATTTTATTTTGAGTGTCGTTTTGTCAATGTCAAATAATTTCATTTAAAACTTAATAGAAAAATAAAAATAATTTGTTATTATTTTATTAACCTGATAATAGATTTATATCCGTGCTTTACTGAAAAAAAAAATATGATAATAAAACTACTACATTATAATTATTAAGGATAAAATTGCCATTGTTAATACCGTAATAGCTTATGGCCTAATCATACCAAACAGAAATAAAAGTTCCTTTAGAAATCAATTTTCAAATACTAATTCAAAAGCTCTATCTTCTGCTTCTCTTCCACTACTACTCAAAGTAGCAGCATAAGCTATCACGAACGCGCCCTAAGTAGTCATCCTCTTCTGTGCAGCTATAAAAAAAAAACATCCTCTTTGAAGTTCATGCATCACATGTTGTAAGGTCATATATGGACTTGTTAGGTTTCATTGTATGGCATGACTTTAGACAAAATTAATGTTAATAAAAGAGTTATAAAAGACAAGGAGTCTATTGCCATATTGTATACATGAATTATGAATCTTTGGGTTCAAGTATGGAATAAGGGGAAAATTTGTCAGAATTACGCTAGTATGTCGTCAAGTTGATACTCGAGCGTCCAAAACAGAATCATTTTCAACTGCTTGGCGCTCGAGCGATGGTGGTATTTGAAAAACCCTAGTTTGCGATTTTCAAGAGTTCTACCTATCATATACTATCTTAATACCTACTACTAAAAATGCAATAGCCCCACTTCATAAAAAATGGTGGTTGATCATAATATTCTACTTGGAGAACAAACTTGGGAGATCATATAATGAATTCATTCATTAAGATCAATCAACCACACCTTGGAGAAAATATTAATCCGCATTATCAAAATACCCACTTCTTAAATATCTATCAAAGAGTGATGAGGATTCAGGAAGGAGACTAGAAGTGCACAGAAATAGACAATGCCATAATGTCAAGAACTGGTGGGAGGCACACGTAGTTCATGAAGGTCTTGAAGATTACAGGAAGTGGGTCAACGAGTCTATGAGGTTGTCGAGTCTAAACCATATTGTAAGTCTTTATCTACTGTGAATTTTACTGGTTTGGTCTCGGAGTGTTTTTAATCCCGCGAGGGATTTTTTCTGTCATCAAAATTCTTGTGTTATTTACATTTCTGCAATTATACAAACTGTGGAAATTCAATATAAGATAGTAATTATATGTGAATTCATCTAGATTGATTATTAATAGTAACTTGTTGCTAATAATAATTGTCTTAATTTCATATCATACAGCTTCATCACCTTCTAGGAGTTAGTTGGATTGAACGGCCGTATTATTTTTCAAGACTATCTTCGATTGATACATGAATTTTGGAAATACTTTGTAGCCTCACCAAATAAAAATATATTGTGGAAATTTAGTGTAAATTGACTTCAGTGTGCAAATTGTGACGGCCTGAAATTTTATGGAATAGAAATTTTTGGTCTATCCAAGTCTTTATGCAAGTCAATTGGTTATGTCTGGTATCTATATGAATATCCTTATAGTTGGAAAAACAAATATAAATTTTATACTTTTATTTAATTGAGTCAAAATGGTTAACTATTGATGGAGTTAATTACCTTATCAATATTAGGCTCTTTTCGAAGCTCGAATTAAATGATGAATTATGGACTCGTATGATAGATCATAATTAATTATGTATATTAGAATTTAGAAGAAATTAATTTGTATAAGATCGAATTAAATTAGAGCGATCAAAGAATATTATGATAAATGAATCTTAAGAGATTAATTCATTTAGTAGTTAGACGTGACTTTATCCCAATCTCATTAATTTAGTTAATGTAGAATTTGGAGTCAGCCATAATTAAGCAAGATTTTTAATGATTAAGTCCTAGTGTAATCAATTCTATGGAGGCCGTCCACCTTTGCTCTGGATTGATAAAAGATAACAAAGACTACTTTTGTAGAAATCAAATAAGAGTTTAATTATTTAGTTATTTAAATTGCTTGTTTGCATTAAAATAAAATAAGCCTTATATCCAATGCAATATGGAGTCCAACTTATCTTAATGTGTGCATGCAAGATAATGATTACTTAATTGGGATTAAATCAAATCAATTTTGGAAAAACTATTCATGTTTCGACACATCATGCAATTATTGTGGAATTATATGTATTTGACATCACTTGTATTATCCAATACAATTGCACTAAATAAGTGGTCATTATCTACATAATCTAGGATAATAGACTATGATACAATCTCAACCCTAATCAACTACTTTATCTTTACCTGTAAATATTAATGATGTCCACATATGTTTGCCAACAACCCCAATTTTTATTAACTTTGTTTCATTCTTTGAATTCAACAGAAACCCCAATTGTATTTATATTCTACCAAAATTCATTTGCCTCTTTATTTTCATCTAATATATGCACATACACAACAACAATAGCGTAGGCAGAAAATAAAAAAATTGGAACGTGATTTCTGGATTTTGTCTTTCAACATTCATTTGATCTAATAAGGTAGGATATCATGTGCAAATTATTTTAATTTTTTTTACGTAATTTATTTCATATAATGCTAATTGACCTACAGGTCTAAATGAAATGTGAGATTTCTTTCGGGTTTTCACAATTGTTTGCACAGAAATGTGTTAGAGCATTCGATTTATCTCCGATTGCTCTTAATGAAATGGTGGTATGGAATGTCATAAATTTATTTTTCAAAATTTATTATATTGTTTTGAACGCACATATCCTATTGGATTTAAATTTTCAATTAAATATTTCCACTTCAAGTATGATTATTAAATGATATCGTTAACACCTCAAAATTTAAGTCAATAAAATTTGGGGCGTTACAGTTTGGTATCAGAGCAAAAGTTTATTTTTCTATAAACTAAAATAAAAAAATTATAATTAAACACTTTCCAATACATGAAATTTTTCTTCTGCTGTCGAGTTACTTTACAAGAACCATTGCAAAGGAATGTAGATATAAAGAATTTCATTTCTAAGAAAATTTTATTTCTTCCATATTGTGATTATAGTTATATAAAAACAAAATGAACAGTGCATGCCACTGTTACTATGAACAGTTCTCGCACTGTTCATGTGACAGTGACGGAGAGAGAGAAAAAATTTTAAAAAAAAAAGAATGAATTTTTTTTTAAAAAAAAAGGAAATAGTAATAATAATAAGATGAAATAGAAGTTTGCATAAATATACAGCAAGTTTTGTGAGGGAAACAATGATTAAAAAATTATTTAAATAATTTTCAAATTCTATATTATCTTATATGATTGTATATGGATATTTCTATACAGATTTGTCTTATCTTCTAAATTCTTGAAAACTCATGGCGTTAAAGTTGTATGTCTTAATCATATTCGTTGTGGAATAAATATTTGTGTAGATTTATACTAGAAAATATTTTTGATCCCATTTGACTATAAATTATCACAAGTTTGTTGTTAGATCCTTGAAGTGTGATAGTAGTCGACCTCAGTTAAACCAATTAGTTGATGTAGTTTGAAGAAAAAATGGACTACTAAACTATATGATTAGTTACTATTAATAACATTTTAGTTAACAAATATGAATTAGAACAAGGTTCTTGGGACCCAGCATTCACCAATCAACTAGCATCTAATGGACCAAAGGTCTTACGTATATGTTTTAGTTAAATTTAATTTTGAGCATGAGATATACCTTCTTATATTTAATTTGAGAAATGTTCGAAATGAAATGTTATATTCTATTATAAATTGTGAGTATGATGTTAAATATATTTGATTCCATTTATGAATTGTTTTCTCGCATACTTTTAACTTTCGATAGAAATATAATACTTTATGTTATCCTTATAATGAATTATGGGAAAGATAAAGTGTTATCACTGATAAAATATTAAGCATAATTAGAATTGGCTTTTATGTGACAGATATGGCTAGAATTAGAGAGACCGCTAGGAAGACAAGGGATTGTAGGGTTGTTTTAAACCATATGGCAGCAATTATCCAAGTCTACGAGAATTATGAGGCTGGCCCGACTCACACACTTATTGAGCATGTGGAGGAAGTCTTCGCTAGGTGGACTGCGGCAAGGGGTGTAGGACATGAGCTTACACCCCTTCAAGCTGTTAAAAACTTTATCCATACACTTCCACCTAGTGGAGGGACATGGGCATTGTGGTTAGAGACGAAATACCATAGGGTAACCCTCCAGAGCATTCAGATAGGATCGAGTTCGAGCTGTATTGTGAAACTTTTCTAGATATGTAGATTTCTACTCTCGAGGTCGAACCCGAGCTAGATGAGGATCCAGAGGAAGACCCAAAAGAGGAGCTGAATTGTGAATTTGATTCGGAGCCAGAGAACGAACCGGAGTATGTCTCAAGACCAAGGCCACAGCAGGAGTCAGTATTCGAACTATACCCTAAGCCAGAGGTTGACCAAGAATCTAAGCCTGAGTCATGTATATCTTTGGATGATGAAGTCCCTCCATCTAAGGTTCGTAGGATTCAAAATGTTTGGACAAACGAAGACGAAGACTAGCAACCTGGAGATTGTTTAGTTTAAATAAATATTTACTTTCCTTCTTCAAAAAAATGTAATCAATACTTGAGATAATCTGTAGATTTTTCTTTCATCATCTAGGATTTAATCGTCCCTCATGTATTCTAGGATTTAAAATTTTATGAAATTGAGTTTTATTTTTTATTTCGAATATATTGAGCTGTTATTGAATTTATTTGGTTGATTCAAAGGAAATGCCACGTCAACCAACACAAGCTTTTATGTTTAAGGATTTGTTGAGAGCCGGGTAAGATCTTGGTTGGCAGCAAACGCAAGATCTTGGTTGGCAGCTGAGGAATGGATAAGGGTTTTGGAACGAATTTTCAAGCATTTCTCTGGCACTGATGCCCAAAAGGTTTTATGTGTGGAGTTCATGCTAGTTGATGCAGCGGGCCACAGGTGCGAGTCCATTTAACGCAATAGGGTTGAGGCACAACAACGTAACCTCACTTGTAATCTTAAGCCCATATTTTTTAAGTGTAATGTTTAAAGATAGGATTTTGCTTCATTTTCCAGGATATTAATGCAGAATAAGCCCATAAATCTAAATGATTATAAAGGGAATTGTTTTGCGATACGATTGGGATACATAGAATCCATCACTTGTAGTGCATAGATTGGTAGGACAACAGAAACCAATACTGCAATTTCTTTTACTTGAGTAGATTCAATTATTGTACATTATAATTATTGAGTATAAAATATAGAATAAATAAAATTATTTTTAACGGTTTAAGTTTCGATTGATGAGATTCAACTAGATATTTAATTGTTAAAAATTTATGAAGTTAAACTTCACTATTTAATATAAAAATGAATTTTACCTATACATGAAAGGACTCCTCGAGGTATCTGCCCACGCTATTAATAAGTGTATTTTATACACTTATTCGGGTCCTAAAATATCGATATTTGGTAGTTATTTTGACAAAATATACCTTCAATTGTTGTATTTTACATTATATAGGTAAAACTCAATAGTTAAACAAAGAATCGAAAGAAAAGATTGAAAAATTGGTGACAAATGGGCAAAATCCAAAGTCAGGTGACCAAATTACAATATTCAATAGTTGATTCGAACGAAAAGATAATACTTGAAAGATTTTTAGGAGACAATTGGATGGAATTAAAACTAAAAAAGGAATAGAATGTGATCAAAATCAATTTCCAATCGCACAAGTTATATTCCAGAATTTTAGTTGAAGATTGAAACCGATTTTTGGCATAGTAAAAGTTCGAACGTGAAGTATTATATTTCTATAAAAGTTTTAGCCCTTCGAGTTATCTTTTGAACTCACTTTTAATTGCATCAATCGGATATCGAAAGAGAAATTTATGGTCAAAATACTAGCTAATCTGTAGAGACAAAAAATTCGCGCGCGAATGAAACTTTCCTTATTCGATTAGAACTCTTTTGGAAGACAATTTGGACGTGATTTTCAATTAATTTTCGACTCCTAAAAATACATAACAGCAGAATACATATTGGAGTTCTCTGAAATGAGAATTCATAATTTTTGTGAGAGAATTGAATGAGATTTGCTAGAATTCAATGAATTGAAGGTTCAAACCAGATTTTTGGGCAAATAAGAGAAGGCGCAAGTGGAGATTCATCAAGAAACCATTGAAGAGATTCAAGATTTCAAGATTCGTCTTCATCAATTTATAAAGAATCCGAGTTATATCTTTCACTTAAATATGATTTCTTGTAATTTCGATATGTTAGACTTATTTCTTTTCACTTAAATATGATTTCTTATAATTTCAATATGTTAGACTAATTTTATACATTGGTAGGATGAAATGAACCCTTGTTATAATATTTTCAGTTTTTAATTAATTTTTTTGACTTTAATTTGATTTGATTTATGGATGTTTATTTTCGTTTTTATCGTTCTTTTCAATTGCTTGATGGTCAATTGAATTGTTAGTGGATTTTATTGTTATCGAGAGAGACAATATGATTTAATCACATTATAATAAATATTATAAGGTTCGATAGAAGATAGAGATATACATCTATGCTTTATATAGTTTCAATAGGTGTTATAGTACTTTTTAATGCATTTATCATGTTTGTACTTTCATTGAGAGATAGAAGTGTCACATGAGGAGAATAAATTTGATTGCTATCGAGACAGGCTTTCAATTAAATTAGGAACATTGACCAACATGAATGATTTCAAATTGTCAATTTAATTGTTGCATTAAAAATGAAATAATAAGAGGGATTTGAAATCTTAGCAATGCATCTCACATATTTGAAAAAACATATTTACTTACTTTCATTAATTTAATTAATAGTTTGGATATTAGTATAGAAAAATCACAAAATTTATTTGCTATTCGATTAAAGTTGCAATTAATTTTAAATTGATCAAATACATAGTCATCATGGGTTCGACGCTCTATTCATCATTATATTACTTGACCACGATCTCGTGCACTTGCGGGTTTTCAAATGATCAAGTTTTTGACGTCGTTGCATGGATTATTGTATTTAATTAATTTTAATTAATTTTAGCTTTAATTTGGATTTTTATTGCTTATTTGTTTTTAATTTGATTACTACTTTAATTAATTTTAGTTTTAACAAAAAAAAAAATTGTTATTCTGTCATTGGTAAAGTAACAAAATTATTGCAATGACAAATCTCTACATGGATT
>CAIGRP010080195.1:0-25229 GCA_903798385.1 Fraxinus cuspidata | reverse complement strand
TTGCTTGAAATTAGATTAATTTTTCGAAAAAGTTTTAAAAATCAATTCACCCCCCCTCTTGGTTAGCTATTCTTGGGCTTTCACGATCCAGCCTAAAAAATCCACTAGACTCATTGATCTAATTCCTACAAAAGACAGACCCGCTGGAACATGCTCCATATTTTCTAGATTGTTTATCTCATGTGGAACATTAAGAACATCTCGTTCTTGAACTCTTCCTGTGTTTCTGGTCCAATCACCCCCAATCTTCAACAATTTTTGAAAGCTATTGAGAAAGTACATTCTTGATGATATCTAGGAAGTGTGTGTTTTGAATTATAAAAATTCGATATTTTTCTCAAACTTGTGGTTGATTGATCTCAATAATCAAAATGTTAATCTAGATTTCTGGATATGTTCTTGGATCTTGGAATGATGTTATGAAGATGCAAAACAATGATCAACCACTCCCAAAATCGTAATGAGCATTGGGTATTTATAATATGAGGTGTTTACGTAGTATAAGATAGATAATACTCTTGAAAAATGCAAACTAGTGTTTCTCGAAAAACATTGTTACTCGAGCGTCAGGCTAGAGAGAGGGGGCGACAATGATTTTGCTTTGGACCCTCGAGCATCAACTAGACGACATACTAGAGTAAATCCAACGATTTTTCTTCTTGTTCCATATTCGAATTCAAAGACGCCCATCTCATACTCTCCAAAAGATTCATTAACTTTTACAACTCTTTTATAGCAATCGTATTCTTTTCCAATAATCCTTTTGTTTAAAAAATTGTCAATACAACTAAAAACCTAACCAAAATCAATTGAATTTGTTATCCCAAATCTATGGTCATCATGATCTAATCGAAGAGCGGGAGTCGGAACGCTTTCTGGTGAGTTGGAAGCACCAAATATTTTATCGAAGTCATTAATCCCAACCATCTGCTGAAATACATTTGAAATTGAAATAGTATTTGGAAGAAAAAGGTCAGAATGGAATAATATAATATTATTATTATTATTGGACGGAAATTACTCAACAACTCAATAAATAAATAAATAATCATAGGCAGTGAAACTCAAGATTGCACAATAAAAGAGTCATTTGCTATAAATCTAAAGATTGCAAAAATTATATCGTAGAATATTAAAGTTATATATTTAGAAAACAATGAAGTGGGGGTATTTATATGAACAAAAATCCCTTAAAAAAGAATGGTAGGCCACAAGTCGAGCCAGGCTCGACTCGGGAAATTGGTTTGTTGATTGCCTCGACCCTCAATTAATTCCTATACGAGTCTAGGCGGTCCATGGATCGAATTCAGAAGAGTCAAGCCTGCGAGCAGGCAAGCGGTTTTATCCGTTTGCAATTCCTAGGGTTAAGATTTGAGATCTCATCTTAAAGGTCAACCTTATTAAGAGGAGTAGTCTAAACTCTTATAAATTGATCTATATTTTCATCTTTATTCGATCTGAAATTTTATCCATAGAAGGTTTTTAACACTAATTTATGTGCAAGTGTCCATCGTAATAGAGTCAAAGAAACATAGTCAAAAATAAAAAAATAAAAAAAATTCTCCCCATCTAGTGCAGATAATTGTCCCTACCGATGCTTATCGAAACAAGGGAGATACTACACGTGTACAAGGATGTACACTCAGGTTTACCTCCCTCACATGGAGGGGTCCGCGCACGGACCATGTGAGGGGGTGTAAAATCGGGTGTATACTCTGAGACGTGCAATTATCATTTTCCATTGAAACAAATAAACATACCAGACGAATATCTGTGTGTCCTTACCTGCATGCCATTGTCAAGCTTTCTCCTGTAAAAAGACTTTAAAACTGATGAATGAAGAAAAATAAGAATGCAACATACTGTCCTCATTCATATATTTAAGAGGGGTATTTCAGTCGCACACAGCGTGGCACCGTCGGCCGGACGGCTGCTTATGCTGCCATGCCGGTGGAGCCGCGCTGTGTGCGCCTAAAACGCGTCCTCTTTCACCCTGTCTCCATTCTCAATCTCCTTGAGTTTTCACAGTGCCACAAACTGCTATTTGTAATGTGAACACTATCCAGGAAAAAGCTGCGCATCACGTATTTATTTATACGGGAATAGTTTACGATAAGGTTGGTTATTGAAATCTTGATAGAACTGAAAATAGAGCAGAAATCGCCACGAGAGGCCAACGTATTAAGCCAAAAAAAAAAATGGCGGTGTAATTCGTATAAATGAGACACGTTAAAGGTCGCTTGATCATGGCAAAGGACAAGTGGCACGTTTAAAGAAAGCTATACCTTTTATCAAACAATATTAGGTTTTTGGTCGACACTTTCATAAATTATTAAATTTGTTATGTCTACACTACAGTGTGGTTGGTTGTTACAGGATGACATTGTGAGAAATAAATCCTATGTTCACATTGTGGACCCTAATATTTAAATGAAATAGTTAACATCTTATCACAATCACACAAAAGTCTATTATTGGCGTCAACTTTCTTGAGCTTTCGGCCCTTGACAAGCGTGAGCCAGCTCCTTATAAATGGTCTTACGACTTTGTGGAGAAAAAATTGTCCAACTCTTCATTTATTAAATATTGCATGTATCAGACATTTAATCGAAAATTGAATCGATTACACGCGAGACCATGTTGAAAACAAAATATACCCTTCTGGCCTTCCACTTTCAGGTGAATTTTTCAAAGTTAATTTGCACAAAAAGTCTTATCATTTGTTTTATCGTGCAAATCATTCATATCGTTTCACTTTTGGTATTTGAACCTTCAAATTGACTATTCTTTGCATATATCACTCTTGCTAACTCATTCTATCCATTCTCTCTGTTAAATAATTGTGTGCAGTCCACTCTTGTGATTTGCTCAAGGATTATTTGGTAAAGATACTAATTGGCCATCTTTTTTGAAAATTCGAGGTTTGGCATGTTGAAGAATGTTTGAGATATGTAACTCTAACACAAATTTCAAATTCTGGGTGATATCTTGAATTTGTCGTTGTGAGTTAGCAAGTCAAATCTCGAGTTTACTATGAAAATCTCGAGTTTTGAGAGATGACTTGTCAAGACAAGCAGAATCAAGATTTTCTTGGCAAACTCGAGATTTGACTTGCTAACTTGTCAAGACAAATAGGAGATATCACCCAGAACTCGAGATTTGTGTTGAGTTGCAAATCTCGAGTTTTGCTTCAAAATGTCAAACCTCAAATTTTCAAAAAAGATAGTTAATTAGTGTTTTGACCAAATTATCATTGAGCAAATCACACGAGACCATTTGATGGAACATATAAACGGAATGAGACATAGCGTGATTTATGCAATAAATGGTCGATCTGAGGGTCCAAATGTCAAAAGTAAAGCAATATAGACGATTTGCACGATGAAAGTAAACGATAGGAACATTTTGTGTCAATTACCTGTTCCTCTAGGAGTTCCCAAATTTTAATTAGGGTAGTTAACCACGTTCTCAACATTTCATTTGTGGCGGTCATATCCAACCTTTTCATATTGCGCAAGTAGTAAATCCACCGATAAAAGACGTCTAATTAGGCCAAACGACAACATAAATGATGTGTGACTGAAATGGTAAATTATTCAAAAAGAGCAACTTTTAGCATAATTTAAACAATCGCCATTTGATGTTTAACGGAATGAAGCAAACCTTTTATTGAGCAATTTTACCCTTATGTCTCAAGCATGTTATATGAACATCTAACGTTTAAATAGATATTTTTCATTAAGTGGAGAAAACACACACACGATGTTAAAAGGCTGGAGATGAGGTACTACAAATGAAGAGTTGAAAATGTGGCCGTCGCAATGTAAAAGATTGTAGTCCCCTGAAATGAATTTATCCTAAAACTTTTCTACAATACAATGATCGCGGTAGATTTATGTTCGATCACCTCATATTAAATGAATTTGCCCAAATAAATAAAATGTCATCGATGAAGCCTTTCTAAGCAACCTAGCCCATGTTTGAACTCTATTTTTTCAAATAAGCATTTTTTTCAAAACTCATTTTCAACCATATTTTTCATAATAAAATTACATGTAAATTTAAATTTTGTCTTATTTTTTAATCACATTCTTCAAAAAATTACTATCCAAAATATATTTTACCCCGAATTCTTAGTGTGTTTGATGAATAGTATTAAAGAAAGAATGTATTTAAATAGTGATATAATGGAAAATATGTGGTTAAAAAATAAGGAAAAGTTATTGATGTAATAAAAAATATTATTTTATTAAAAATGTGCAGTTGAAAATGAGTTATGAAATAATATATTTTGAAAGAATGTGCGTTGGCTTATTGTGGTGGAATCCAGACACTAATAAACTTAATTCTGGACCCCAGGACACATCTCCAAGTGGTAAAAGGGGAAGGTGGAAAAACTCTACATTTGCTTGAGACTGCCGCGTCAAGGGTTCGAATCCTAAAATATGGATTTGGCTCTTGGATAAGTGCAAGTGCACAAGCTGTCTTTCACCCTGTACCCTTGGAGGCATAACCTGCGATTTACCTCATTCGTCAAGGTCCAGAAGAGGACAGGTGGGGACCCTCAAAGATGCGGCTCATCCTTTTTTAATAAACTTAACTCTGTACTAATAAAACGTATGTATAAGCAGTTATTGGTAATGGTCAACATGCATAGTCAACACTAATTTGGCCAACTTTTTATTTTTATTCTTAATTAGGGATTGACCTGATCAGCCAATCAAGTGATGCTTTAATAGTGCGGGGCGTGGTCTAGCACGGCGCCTGCCCACTTGACGTGATTAACAATCTAAAGCTCTATAAAAGTCAGAAATTGACAGCCCAATTCAAATTTTGCGTGTCGGGTCGGGTCGGGTGGATGGGGACTCTGGCCTTGAAATTGACATGTACATATTACAGACATACACATATAGAACTAGTGACGTGAAGAATTTCCAAATAATCTGAGATAATTTTAAACCTTAGTGATAGGGAAACTTTGGTCGGCAATATTTTACGTCAAATAATTGTTTCTTTCCTTTTTGTGATGGCATCACCATAGCTCAATAATTATGGGTGATCTATTTGAAGTCTATGGATATTATTTTGAGTTTGGAGGATACGGGCAAGAAAACCCTGTGAATTTATCTTCGTAAAAATGTAGTGTTAACTGAAAATGTCATGCCTTCTTGCAAAGAACGATTGTTGTAATTGTTAATACTCTAATTACTTTTTTATATTTTAGTACGTGTAGCAGAGAATTGATTGACACGGAGAAAGGGATGCAAATTTATCGAGAATATGACTTAAATAGTTGTTAAAACTTTGAGAACTGGATTCCTAATGCAGAGGAGATTTTACATGGATTATGTTCTCATTCTTATGCTGGATAAGAGGATTCCCCTTTGACAAGGCTCTGTGTCTCACAAGTCACAATGTGTGTTACTTACACATGCTGCCTCTTTTTCCTTACTTTTCTCCATCTTTTCTTCTCCCTAGCCAACTTTCTTCGACCTAGTTCTTTATAGTCGTCTTTCGCTTAGCAATACATGTTTAATACACGCAAGTTATTAAATACAACTGGACATTACAATTAACAAATTGTATACCTAATTAGAGCAAAACTAATCAGAAGATAATCATCACTAATTTGTAACGCTGGTTTACATATGTATTAAGATCTCCCTATAGTACCCATTTTTCCTCTTTTTTTTTTTTTTTGTTTTCTGCCTTTGATAGTCATTGATTGTCTCAAATTACATCTTTGAACAAGTTATTTTGATGGGGTTTCTGAAGCCTAAATTAGTATTACAGTCTATTGATGACAAATTTTCCTTCAAAAACTATTGCAACTACTGCTTTCATCATGATCATCTGATTCGATTTCTGTGATACCACTGGAACCCGAAGACGAGGATACAGGTACCAGATTCAAATCAGTCCTGTCCTTGGCCATGAAATCATAGAAAACCGGGATAGATTTCCCTACGATAGGCGCCACTCTGCTTCCTTTTTGCACTGGTGCTGCCTGGTCGTCATTTTTGTTGCTTCTTCTCTTCAAAAATATACGACAAACTACCCAGTTTTCCTGCAGAAAATTGAAATGAACAACCATTAAATTACATAATCTAGTTTGATAGAGTTGAAATTAATTTGAAATGTTACCTGGGCTAAATTTCTCACTTGAGGGATACCGGTTTGTGCCTGAGCAAGGCGATACTCGTGCATAATCCAATCAGTTCTGCATCCAGTTGGAGGCTTTCCTGTGTAGAAAACTAGTGTTTTCTTCATCCCAACTATCTGGTGGCTCCTTGAACTCACGATTTTCTTGTCAATTCCAGTAGCCTTCCAATAGCCTGAACCAGTGGCCCGGTTTGATCGGTTACCATTCGGGTATTTCACCTCCCTCGCGCTGAAAAAGTACCTCTCTTGCTCTGAATCACCTATATATAAACACACAGAAAATCAACTAAATGCTGCACGTGAGCTCAGAAGATCCAAGTTATGGTCTACTTTTGTTCTAATTCAGAACCTATGCGGCATTTCGTCGAACATATTGCATACAAACCATAATCTTAAAAATTCCCAGAGTAAAAACGAAAAAGACAACTAACCTGGCAAATCCCAAGGATCAGACTTGTTCACATCGACCTCCGGGATGATAAAAGCTGGGAGAGGATAGGAAAGAACCTTACGCTTCAAATATTGTACCACAAGTTCTTCATCGGTTGGATGGAACCGAAATCCAGGAGGCAATCTCAGCACACCATTCTTCACAAAGTTAATTTTCTCCATTTCTTCTTTTACTAAACACTTCAATTCAATTCTTCAAACTCTACCCAGAAAGTGTAATCTTTGAAATTTAGTAATTCTCACATAACCCATCAAATTGAAGCATACATATTATAATATAAGAAGAAAAACACTCACACAAGAGCTAGAGAAGAACAAGCACAAAAGGCAGAGGGAAAAGGGAAGGGAAGGGATGGGATGGGATGGGATGGGTGTCTAAGAGGGAAAGCAAAGCTTCTTTATAGTAATGAGGATGTGGAGAGAGAAGGGGTACTTTTAGAGAGAGGGAGAGAGAATATGGACGCAAATATTTGGCGTAAACTTGACTCTGTCTCCTGCTTTGACGTTTGGACTTTAACAAAGCTGAAGAACGAACATGGACATGGCTTGTTCCTCTGAAAAAGGTTAAAATCTCGACAAATAGACGATAACGAAAATTCCTAAACTAATCTTTGTTGGGTTCGTAACTTGTTTTATGGGAATAATCGTAGCTGTTTAAACAACGTTTTCTCCTCCTGCTTGTTTTGGTCTTGTTTAGTTTCCTACATAATGTTACCTTTCGAATATTAATATTTTCAAAAATAACTTTAAATAAATTTGTTTACACATCTTAACATAAAATTCTACACATGTTCAATGTTCAATGAAGAATAAATTTTTCGTGTACATAACAATGCACGACACACGATGAATTTTCCAAACTATACAACGATTTCACAAGTTATATTATAATTAATTGCATCACATTCCTTATTAGAGCATCTCCAAATTATGATATGAAAATAGAAATTTAGATTTTCAAAGTGGCCAATAACATCTCCAATGGTTTGCAAATGGATGCAAATTGCATTTTACAGTAGAAAATGTAAATTTACATCTTTTTTTTTTTTAACATCCACAAAAAGTAAAAAGTGAATTTAGATCTTTTCATTTAAGTGAGATTTGGATTTAGAAACGTCGGGATGTAAATGATGATGGAAAAATAATTTTAGAGATATCAATTTACACCTAATTTTATACCACCATAAGAGATGCTCTCATAGACAAAAAAAAAATAAAAAAAAATAAAAAATCTAATTTTATATTAACGTATATTTGGGGTTAAAATGGAAGGAGATGAAAAGTAATATGGAATTGACATTCTTCAATCATCCTGGATTTTAATTGGTGTTGGGACTTCTTTGGACTAAGGTATTTGACGTTTGTGCAGATTTTTTTATGAATTTGAATTGATTTTTTACTAAAATACCCCTATCAGAATGAATAAGGACCTATTTGAAAGTTTCTTTCACGATTTCGACAATTTTTAGGTGGCACTGTATATGATAAATTGAGAAACTCAGTGCTTGATAGTATTTTGGACACTAATTTAGGGTGGTTTCAGTGTATTGTAATTTGGGGTGTATTTCTCAATCTATCAAATCGATAGCTTTTCGCCACTTTTCAAATTTATTTATTTTTTAATTCTACCATCTCTAAAACAATTATTTTATAAGACAAAATCTCAAAAATATATACATAAATTATTTATAAATAAAATGCAATAACTAAAAAATTTACTTAAAAATGAAAAGTACTTTTATAACTAAATAATTTCCTGATAAGTAAAAAGACAATTACATATAAGACAAAAATTCGCTTTTATGTAAAAATTTCTTATAAAGTAAACATATTACTAATAAAATAAAAAATCACTTATAAAAAAAATTATAAGTAAAAATTCACTTGTAAAAATTATTTATAAATTGTAATGTCAATGATAAGAAAAAATTTGTCTTTAATTTAATATTAAATTACATTAAAAAATACTTAAAAGTAAAATATTTTAAAAAAAATCATACTATTATAAATTGAAAATTTCATTAATTGACAACACATTTACTCAATATTGTTAGCACATCTACCTTTTTGAACCTCTACTAAATACAACTTAAAACTAGACCCCTCTCAAGCGTCCAAATTGATATTATAAAAACTCATAATCGGTACCCTAAAACTCTTAACCAGGCTCTAAGAGATTTGTTAGGGTGAAGTCATCTTATATCATGCTCGTATAGTTAGAAAATATATAGTTTTCTTTCTTTTTCGACTAGTAATAAGTTTCTTTCGTTATTATTCTCTCTTTTTTCGACAGCGTTGTTAATCTTTCTTTTGCAGATTTGTCTTTAGTTGAAGAAAATTGTTCAAAAAGAGTGGTTATGAGCACTTTATTGTTCCGATTTACAAGAATTATGCTCAAGACATGTATTTAATACAATAAATTATACATAATTGAAAAATACAGAGAGCATAATTTTAGTTCACCCTTATTTGTTAATACCGTGTTACATTGAATATGTAACCTTATCAGACATGACTCTAGTATGAGTGTATGACACTGACCTCAAACTCGAATTAGTTGGGAAATGCTTGCGAGAGAGGGACAGAGTTGGTTGGCCTTGTGCGTATTAGCACAAACAACCACAACACCACACGAAATTGCATTTTACCACTGCTGGCAAAATCACGCCCAATTCTTTGCAACACCTTGGGGACCAAATTGGGGAACAAAGCTGCAACTTATGTAATATACCATATATTACCCTCTAATGGCTAGGGAATGGAATACATCTTAAAGTGACCCTTTTTTGTTGCCAAGAGCTAGAAGGAAATTTAAGAATATATTCTTACCTAATCAACAAACATTATTCCACTTCTAAATAAAGATATACACGTAAAGTATGTGTTTATCGGTTACATCTAACTATAATTATTCTCAAGAACATTGATTTTGAGAATGCGATTTTTTAACTACTTTTCTTGATAATGTGTCTCTGTATACTAACAAAAAAATAGTTAAGAATCGTTTTTAAAGTACACCAACATGCTAATAGTTGCGTTTTAGAAAAATGTTCACGCTAATGAAGAAAACATCTCAAAAACTATAGACGAGACCTTGCTTTGTAGAATATTATCATTGGTTACAAAGGAAGATATCAAAATCACTTTTCTCAATAGATTCTTCAATGTATGACACAT
This sequence comes from Fraxinus cuspidata, assembly GCA_903798385.1. Classification (NCBI taxonomy): domain Eukaryota; kingdom Viridiplantae; phylum Streptophyta; class Magnoliopsida; order Lamiales; family Oleaceae; genus Fraxinus; species Fraxinus cuspidata. The sequence goes on along the minus strand of CAIGRP010080195.1, from coordinate 15,440 downwards.
TTTGATGTGATAATTTTGCTTGTATAATCCTACTTTGAAACCCAGAGAAATATTTTTATACTTTTCAAAACCCTTCGTGCGCGAAGCATGTATATCTAACATTATTAATTTCTTTTATAAACCTATATAGTTGTTAACCGTTTCATCTTAAAACTTAAGCTGCTAAAGAGGATACATGCCTAGTTTTATTTATAAATAAATAGTGACGAAACTTAAACTAGTGTCTATTTTTTACCGTAGTGTTATGTTAATCATCACAAACTCAATTTTTACGATAAAACTTATGTATTTTCATTTAAATTTGGTCTTCGACAACATCAAGTTACAAGATTTTGCGATTCTAGGAGGGACCTTGAAATTGACAATGCGCTGGAGATTCTTCACAAGAAGAGGCCATTGGCACTATTCATTTATTACCTTATCCTTTCATCTGCTGGAAAGAAAATGATATTTTTTTGTTTTCTATCAATTAGTGAAGGACAATATTGGCAATAAATTGTTGGGTTAGAAGTGGTTAGGGAAATAAAGTTTGGATGGCCTACAGGCTTCAAAACGACGGACACCCTCGTTGTATTCAAGATTGGATGATAAATATGATACCCCTTTACAATATTTTCTTGAATCTTATTGTGTCGATGTTGCCAGATTTAGTAGACGTCCTATTACTGAAAAGACAGATATGCCCCTAGATTGTAATTCCTACATGTATATTTAGTAAGTGATTAAATTTTAAAATTAAATAATAATAAGTCACGAGTCTCTGAACTATACGAGGCAAAAAAGTTCTTTAAGCTCTCAACAAAGGAACAGTTTGACTTTGTAAAGTTGAGAGGGATCCCATGTCGTGGGCCATTTCAAGCACCCAAATATATTGTTTAGATGCTATTTTAGGGTGTGTTTGATAGATATTATTGAGAAAAAAATGTATTTAAAAAGTAATGAAAATTTATTGATGTGATGTAAAATATTATTTTATTGAAAAATATGTGGTTGGAAATAAGTTTTAAAAAAATGTATTTTGAAAGAATGTGTACCAAACATAGGCTTAAATCATTTAGGACCTGTTTCGTGCACATTATGAAACCAATAATGCATTTTTTTTTATGATGTGATGTGGAATATGTGGTTGAAAAAGAAGGAAAAGTTTTTGATGAGATGAAAAATATTATTTTATTGAAAAATGTGTGGTTGAAAATTAGTAGAAGAATGAGAAAATAATGTGAACCAAACAGGGGCTTAATATATTAAAAAAAAAAAGATAATGGCATATCCATAAATAGAATGAGTTATTAGGGAGAGTTGTGGAATTTTATGAAACATGAAGTTGGGATAACGTGGGACGGACGGCTGAGATTTTTCGTTGGATAGGAGCCTTAAATATTGACGATTCAATGAAATTGATTCCGTATGGAAAAGGGAATCATTTTTGAAAATTAAAATAAAGTAATGGAGTAAAATTAGGAAAGAAAAATATATTATTTAAATAATATAATCTTGAAGTATTATGGAGATTTCCACGAGTTGGTCCCGGACCTTTCAATAGTTGCGCATAATCATTTTCTAAGACCAAACTTTTGTTATTTTCATATTTTCTTCTTCTTCTTCTTCTTCTTGTTTTTTTTTTTTTAATAATGGAGAAGTAGAGGGTGGTACCAATCGGTGAACACTTGACTACAGTTGTAAAATTAAAAAGTCCTAGCAAATCGTGACAAGGAGAGGTGATAACTCCAAATCTTTGTTAATTTCAACATAATTAACAGCATATTCAATTTTGTGAAACAAATTTTGGCTTCTCAACTCGAGTTGGTTTACCCAAGTTTGAAGTTAAGTATTTTCGTAAGATTCGTGCAGTAATTTAATAGAGATTCGGATGGTTTCCTTGTCGATGAATGATATTGAAACTACAATAATTCATTGGAAACGATGAATGATATTGAAACTACAATAATACATTGGAAACTAACTCATTTATTTTTGAGGGTTAAGGAGTAAATTGAAACCGTGAAAATAGATTGAGAACCATTTGTGTAATTCCACTTTTTAAATATATATTTTTTAGGACTTTGGAGTCGAGGCGTTTGCGTGTCGGTATTGAAGAGGATTTTTGGGGAGAAACAGAGAGAAACTTCAAAGGATGCAATTATTGTCTTTTTTGAGTGTTTCCATATCACACATGTTTGTGGGTACTTTATAATTTAATAATTAGTATTACATATTATAATTCATTTTGACTTAAATTCATTTGAAAACAATATTTGAGAAAGTTGAAGATTGTTAACTTAAAACGTACACGTATTTAAATTTTTTTGACTTTACTCGTCTTTGTTTTGAAGTCATTCGAGAAGTTCAATTCAACTAGCTTGTAATTTAATTCGGAAAATAAGTAAAATAAATTTGAAGTAATTTTCAAAACTTATTCATTTAATGATTTCAATCTTGATTTTTTCTGATTCGTCTGGCTTTTTCCTTGAGGTCGCCCTCTTTAGAAGATTCCGACAACGTTAGGGGATCTTAAACCTTTATTTGATAGAGATTAAAATTATAATTATAATAAAAATTAATAAAATGATGGTTAAAAAGTTGTTAATTCCATGAATAAATAGTTAAAATTAATTGTTAACTTTGATTTAAACTAAAATCTTGATTTTAATATCTACCAAATAGGGGTTAAATAATATAAACTCACACCAAAGTAAGAGTGTGAGATACATAGTAGAGTACGATGCAACATAAATTTAGCTCGATAAAAGTAAGTAGAAAGTATTAAATAAAAACAAAAAAGTTAAAATCATATCTATTTTTGTTGTATTCTTGGTTTGCTAATTTATTGTTGAAGGAAATAAATATTGCAAGACTTGCTTAATGTTAACTATTGTGCACTATATTTTCTTATCACAATGATTAATCTAATCATTTAACTTATAAAGATATGGCAGCTTTCTTTAGGGAAATTGAGAAGTGAAAAAAGTGGACAAATTAAAAGCGTAAATGATGATAAAGGAGAATTAATGATGTTCTTTTTGACAATCATATATGTATTATGCTCTTTTTCCTTCATGCATTATTATGTTTGAAATTTTTAGTTTGGCAGAAATTTTTTAAAAATAGATTTTATAAAAAAGTAATTCTTTTTTTGAAAAATGTATAGTTAAAAAATAAAAAGAAATTATGAATCCACGTACAAAATTATTTTATTGAAAGAATATATTGTTAAAAATGATTTTTGAGTAAAAAAAAAATTAGAAAATGGGGACTTAGTAGTATTCAGTATAAGGTAAGTATAATATAACGAATAAAATTTTAATTTTTTTTTATATCTTATATAAAACTATCAATTTAGCCTAGCAAACATGCCAATAAAATAATTGTTTCACCCTAATTTCTTGATGGCTTAATTAATTAATATTCCAAATAAATCATTTTCCATGGTTGTCCAATATAACAATCAACCAACATAATTTTGTTATGGATTGACTTATATGTAAATGAATAAGAACACCATTACATAAATAAATAGAATTCTAGATAGGGGGTGGGGAAATTCAAAAGCCACAATAAAATCTAGTTGACCAATTGCACAATTTAATGAATAAAATTCCTTGTTGAGATCATTGCTTGATTTCGTGGGGATCAATGGCTCCTCTTTTCTTTATTTCAAAGCTAATTTTGTCAATCCTTCACGAGCAAATGCAGAAAATTTGCAAGAAACATCTTGTTTAATTTCCTTTCTCTAGTAATAGGTAACCCCTAATTTAAGAATACATGTTCTCAATGTGGTAAATGTGATGATAACCTTAAATTAGATTGTCATCATTTTTCTTTCTTTGACTATAAATACCTTTGCCCACAAGAAAATAAGAAAAAAAGTAAGAAATATATGTTCATTGTACCGTTTAAATACATGTATTTATTTCATGATATACCCGATTAAATGTAACTAACAAATTTGTTCACACGTTTTTTTTCTTTGTTAGTCTTAACATAACATACTCGCATGCATAGGGATGACAACATGGTCGGGTCGATCATTCTCATCCCACATATCGTCGGTATTTTTGACACATTATCTTGCCCCCATACTCGATTAAAGGGGACAGGGCATATGCTGGTTTGGGGGCGGGGCGGGGGGTTTTTTGTTTGTTTGTTTTTTATTTATTGTATTTATTGCATTTATTTTTTTATATCTATAGTAAATGAATCATTACTTTTTTTCTTCTAATTTATTAAAAACAACTATGTTCTCTTTAAAAATTATGATAAATCTTTTACTTTTGTTTCATAAAAAAAATTAAATTTGAAATTAATTTTAAACGGGACGAGGACTATTTTTCCAATACTTGCTTCGGGGCAACGACCCCTACCCCATTTACCTAGTTAGGTGGATAATCCCCGCCCCATTAAAGGCAGAGCCCGCAGATATCAAGTTAAACAAATTTTTTTACTATCCTTACGTATATATTAAGCTCCCCTCATCAGGAAAAGTGAATTCAACTTTTACATAAATGAATTATCATAAAAGGAGCTTCAATAAAATTTAAAATAATAATATTAGGTACCTAAATGCTTATTTTGAAAAAGTACATTTTCTTAAAAATTCAGTGGATTAAAGAGGAAAAGAAGAAAAATAGAAGGTTGATTGCTGAATTGAAACATTGATAACGTAAAAAAATCTTTTGGAAGTTCCATGAAGAAAATCAAAGCGTCGAATCTCCACTTCCAACTGCTACTAGAATAATTGCAACTTGCATGTTTCTCGAGTTTATGCTTATACATACGTATACAGTATGCAATTGAAACAATGCATCATACATGTACAAGGTTCCACTTTTATTAATTTCCACATAAAAAGATGGTTATAACTTGTCCAAAAGTGAAAAGAAAAGGTTTTGTTTCAACTTTTAATAGTTTGTAGCCTTCTTTGAAGAAACTTCCTCAAAGAGGCATTCCAATTGTTCTCTCTTTCTTCTAAACCTACTGCCTTTTGCTTCCAAGTTCACGTGCAGCTCATTCACAAAAGAAACTCACTTTAGTTTATTGAGCGTGCAAGAATAAACTTTTCTTTTTCCTTTTTTTTCCATTTCTTATTTTCTTTATATAGAGTGGAAGCTTTCTCTGTAGAGGCATAAAACAGACTAGCGTGGCCTAAAAATGCTCGACTTGACCTGATTTTTGCCTATTCGACTCGGCCCAAATAATGTTGTGTGCCTATATTAGTTTATACTGCTTCTTAGTAGAACAACTACATAATGTAGATTACAAGCCACCATATGTTTGTGCGTTATATTCCTTTCTTCTATTAGAATTCATGATAAAAAGGGTTGAATTTTATGGATAAGGAAATCTTCATCCACTTTTTCCTAGTCCTTTTTATTTTTTATCCTTTGACTTTGTTGACAATGAAGAGTTGCTTCTACGTCACTTACAGGGTATTAAGAGTGTTTATTATAAAATGAATAAAAATTACCTTTTATGCACAATAAATGTTACATATTTGAGAAATCTCATTATAATATATTAGTTTATATTTGATGCAGAAATAGAGCTTGATCATGAAGCAAATAAATTAATAACCTGCACACAAATAATAATATATACACTTCATCATGTGATTAACAGCTCCTGCATACTTCACTAAGTTATTTTCTGCTTAAATGATGATGAAATTCAGAAAATACGCAAGGTGAGAAATAATAATGCTGACAGGATAGGCACTTTTGTTTTGCAGAAGGTGCCGGGCCAATTTTTAGAAGTCATTTAGCCCACCCTTATCAGGGTCGGCCTTTAAATAAGCTCAGTTTGGGCTAAAACATCCAGGCCCAATATTATTTCAATACATTTCAGAATTCTGGTTAGTTTCAAAGAGCAGAAAAATTAATTTTCATAAAAATTTAACTCATTTTTTCAGAAAAAATGATTTGTAAACCATGACCAAATAAATCCTTTTGACACACGTGAGTTTTGTATACATTTTTCCCAAAATTTAATTAACTATTAAAGTCTGAATAATTGAGTACTCTAGCTTGTCTTGAAAGCTAAATTTTTATTGGTATTCAATATGATTTATAAGAGCACATGTTTGTTGTTTCAACATGATATTTTACTCTGAATTTGTCTAGTAAAACTAATTTTGTTAATATTATCATAGCATGAATGTAATATTATGTAAAGTTTATACAGCAGTTTAAATTCTTACTCTATGATGATGAGTAGAAAGAAATTAAAAGTGATGAATAATACGTTTGTGGTCGAAAGTAAAAGGATTTTGTTACGCCTCTTCCTACATTCACGTGGCAATTAGCTAATCAAAAGCCTTGCAAGCAGTGGTGGACCCAGCATCCAACGAGAGGGCGCGACCGCTCGCGCTGGGATCCGCCGGAACAGTGGAAGGGAGGAAGAAGGCGACCGACCGGCGAGGCAGCTATTGCGAGGCGATGTAACATTTTTTTTCTTTCTTTTTATAAGTTTGGGCTTATGCTGTGGCCTGTGCAATTGGATTGAACTTTTCTCTTTTTTAATTATGGGCCTCTTCTTTTAGTTGGGCAAATTTTTTTATTTTTATTTTTATTTTTTAAAAAAGTATGCCCAATCCACTGTATGCTGTTTTGCGTTTAATACCCTCTTCTTCTTCTTCTTTTTTTTTTTTAGCTTTCAGTTTTTTTTTTATTTATCATTTATAATTTATGATTTATGTTATGACTGTGAACATGTGAGTTATTAGTTATGATTTATGACAGTTGAGTGTAAATGTATATGTAGGGGTATGATAATATTTCATGGTACAAAGTTTTTATGACTTTGCTGACGATTGTTTGTTGTACATTTGTGTGTGTTTGCTTTCTTGGAATTTTTCTGTTGGAGTATTGTTGTTTTTGTTCTCGCACAAATTATAATTATTGAATAAGACTTTAAATGATTTGAGCATTTTAGGCTAAATTTTGAGTCTTTTGTTGTTCTCGTACAATTGCTAATTTCATTTCAAACTATGGTGGTAGACTAATAGGCAGTGCTGATTTATGTGATTGAACAGGCTCTTATGTTTGTCTAAAGATTATCTGATGACATTTTTTTAAGCTTGATGCTTTTGGAGCTATTTGTAGAATGATAATAATTTGACGCTTCGAGCTGTGAAAAACAATTTAGATTTTACTCGTGGTTTCTTGGTATATTCTTTTCCTAAACCAAAATGCACTTAACATAGTTGCACTCTGTAATATGCTCCTTCATACTTTGTTCATGGAAGAAATATGACTAAGTTTGCCTTTTGAGTATTACTCAGAAGCACCCAAAAATTGCATTCAGTGCCTCTTTTCTTTAGTTGAGTGAAAAGTAGAAAACGATGGTTGATGGTCGACAACCGCCCTAGCTGACCAAGAATCCTGGATCCGCCACTGCTTGCAGGATCAACAATTCACTGCATTCTTTTGAGACAATTGGACTAGGCAACATGTTTATGATAGTTATGGATTGACATAATTAAAAAATGACTAGTGATGCGTTAGAATGAGGAAAGTGGCAAGAATCCAAAGAGACTTCTACCTTCTTTCCTTGTATAAATACTTGGTCCTTTCTCATTAGCAAAAAAGTCCGTGTAGTATGTTCAAGTAACTTGTAAGGCTAAGTGTAAGTATATAAGTGCAATCTTCAATCCGACACCAATATACTTCCAACTATTGTGTCTCTCTCACATCCAATATAATTCTTCTTATGACTTGAGCGTCAGAGACTTGAAGTGTATGTGTTCATCGCACATCCGTCGAAGCTACATTTTGTGCAGTCTAGCGTGGTTGTCCATGCGTGCAGATAACATATGCATGGACGGAAGAAAAGTTAATATCTATTGAGAGTTGGATCTGAGTTTTTATGTCAGTTGAGTCGCTCCATATCTTCCGTTGGCCAATTTATTAACAGTATTAATAAATTCCCTATTCTGCTTAAGTAGTGTTTTGATTAAAACAAATTCTCTTTTATTATGGTGCACCTAATTGAATTAAAAGGGTACGTCATCAGTTTCAAATAAAATAAATAAATGTCATTATGATAAAGCCACGAGGCATTTTGATGTGGCCAAGTTGAGTGCAGGATATCGTCACCCTAAACCCTAAACAAACCACCACCATTAATTACTTCTTATCAAAACCCTCACTTCTCTTTCCCACAATTACGTGTAAACTTTATCTTGTAATTAACCGTTACACAAATATTTATTTTTAAAAAAATTTACAGAAATAGCTCTTGCATACTAACTACTTTCTTTCAAGACTTCAAAAACCTTTTTGAAAGAATGTTTTAAATTTACATTTAAACTGGACGAGAATTGTGAAAAACGCGAGAATAGGTCAATAAAAAATTAGAGACTGATTTTTCTCAATGACGATTATATTACTTAGTTTTGATGTCAACAATGTTTTGTTCTTCATTGTTGCACGAAATTCTTGAAATTAGTCGTTTAGTTCAGAAACGAGAATACGAGTCACGAATTTGTGATTTAATGAATTATAAGATGAGTAAGTCATGGCAGTACTAAAAATAAAAAGATGCATAAAAATTAATTTAAAAAAGTAAATATTGCGTCATAAAAATTGTTGCGTCATAGAAATTGCATCCACAGTCAAACCCACCCAATATTAAATATTACGTCATCCAACTCATCCCCCCACTATATATTCTTCACTCACCATTATCTAAATTCAAAATCCTCACTCTCTTTCTTTCTTCACTTGTTTTTCTACTCATTCTCTTCTAAAATCAGGTAACAATGCAGAATCAAGCCACAGAATGGTATCCTCCACCAGAGACAGCGGCGGAGGAGTGGGTGGCGAGGGTGGCGGCTGGAAGTGCGGTGGTGATATTCAGCAAAAGCACATGCAGTATGTGCCATGCAGTGAAGGTGCTTTTTTATGGAATGGGAGTAAATCCAAGAGTCCATGAAGTTGATGAAGATCCAAGAAGTGAAGAAATTGAGAGGGCACTGAGTTCTTCAACTGGTACTGCTGTTCCAGTGGTGTTCATTGGAGGGAAATTTGTTGGTTCAATGGACAGAGTTATAACTTTCCAGATTAATGGCACACTGGTTCCACTTCTCAAGAATGCTGGAGCTCTCTGGCTTTGAAACATATATACATATATGTATATGTATGTGTATGTATATATATATGTATGTATAATGCTTTCCTTAATATGTGGAATAAGACTACTATGTTTTCATGTCAAAATATTTTAAGATATTTCAGGCAGTATGAAAAATCGAAACTCCTCCGAAAGTAATAAGTAAACTAACATTTTTATCCCTCTAAAGTATGTCATGTGGAGAGCACGCACCCATTTGCACAAGGTTCGATCGATCTGAAAGTTCGATTGTAAAAATTTAAAGACGATTTGTGCAAAAAAGGCAAACGATAGAGACATTTCACATTATCCGAGGATTTATTAGGGAGTGAATGTTTTCTTGAGCTATAGTAACTTTGGGCTTATCGAGAGCCCATGATAAAAGGGCCGTATTTATTACAGAGGGATTGATTCACATTTTAAGCCCAATATACAAGCGAAGACTTCTTTTTATTGATTCGTGGAAAATTTTAATATATTATTTTTATTAAAACAAAATTAAGTCCTTGTTTGGTATAAGTCTAAAAAGTTGATAAAAGTTTGTCAAAATCAATAATTAATTTTAACCATATATTTTATGGGATTCAAATTTTTTATCAACTTTTTAACTATATATTTTATTAAATTTTATCATAATCTATTAAAAATATGATTTTTAGCTAAACCAAAAGGGGCTAGATATAAGTTACTTATTTTTAAAGTATCTCATATTTTTCTGTCTAGTAAATAATTGTGTTTCATTTACGAGTAGATGAGGAAATTACACGTCCAAATATTTGGAAAAACTTACTAAATAATAAATATATATTGTGTGGGCCATGCACAAATTATTTCACTAGAGTAGACTATACAATATGGTAGCAAATAATATTATCAATAATGTCAATACTGGTGAGAATTCAAAGCCCCAAAAATTCAAAATTTCGTCTACAGGGGGACAAGATCTAAGACAAGCATAATGGACAGTACATGAAAATTTATGATCTCTCTCTTATTGGTTTCGAGGGAGGTACACAATAATAAGTTAGCCGAAAATTGGTTATTGATTCAGTGCCCTGCTTTTATAGGATAAGAAGGGTTAGTAAATTAATCTGTGTTAAATATTTGAATTAAAAGCATAGGCCGTTAAACATGTCACATATATTATTTAAATATTATCTTCAACACGTCATCTCACTTGTAAGCGATATATATTTTGTTTCTCATCAAAACCTTACCCTACACAATTTCATTTAAATAAACAGCAATGAAACTTGAACTCAAGTCATTTGACCGCTCAAATATCATGTTAAACCATTTTATATAAAAGCTTAAACTTTCAAGTAGGGACACGTGTATATCTTTTGAATGCCGTTTTCAACCGTCTTGGAGTCCATGTTCATGACTTACGATGCTGGAACAATCCATGCTGTGCTCCCAAGAAACGCTCTAACAAAGAAAAGAATTAATTAAAAGCTTACTATTATACTGTCGAATCGAGTATGACCTATCAAACATACTCAAATCTTATCAAAAATTTATTTTAGCACCAGTAGATGCTGTGAAAGTGTCCTATGCTGAGGAGATGTAGTCCCCTCAAACTAAAAAGTGCCAAACTCATCACAAAATCTGCCAAAAAAGTGCCTTCACACGCCTTCGTTTTGTAGTGAATTGATATACCAAATTCTAATTACAGTTAGTAATAACACCAACCACTCACAGATTCATTATAATGCATACAAAACCCAATTCTCATTCTATATGGTACAGTTATAATTTGATGCATCCCAATACAGTTAAATTGTCCTCCCTATACTTCTACCGTGGATCCAGTTTTTATCTTTCTTCTTGCAACTTTATTCGTTTTTCCCAGTCTCCTACAAAACGAGCCTCAAAATCCCACCTCGCTTATTACTATAATAGGTTCTGTATATTGTGACATATGTTACAATTACACATTCGGTAAATATGATTCACTTAAATATCAAGAATTAGTCTATCTGTACTAGGTTGTAACTTTACGAGCATGTTTGGTGTACAAAATTAGACAAGACCCATAAAACGAAATGTATTTCATACTGATTGGTGTGGTTATTGACTGTGCTTATCAGGTGTGGATTTTCATGTGCAGTGCCAATTCCAAGCAAGTTCACCAGGAACTACATAACAAATTGCTTTCTCAGTTAATAGAACTACGGATAAATTGGGAATGTACAAGGTGGATATACAGTCTGCTGATGGTGTTGATTGTGCTGAAGAGTTATCCATTCAAACATTCTGTCTAGATATGAAACTCGATTTCTACCTGTAATGTTCTGGGTTTAAAGAGCCGGAAATGCTAATTGTATCACTTGGTTTACAGAATGCACAGGTAGCAAAATCTCACATCATTTTGGACAAAAAAATGAAGTTAAATCAGCTTGCTTGTGAGATCTTGCCACCTCTGCATTCTGTAAATCAGGTGGTAAACCAGGTGGTACAAGCAACATTTTCCTTAAAAGAGCATGTCTACTGATATAACAGTTAAATGACGACAGGAAAATATGTGTATTTGCAATTTAGGTGCATTGACTCATACACCAAGGACAAGAAATGTAACCTTGTGTGGGAATCACAAAATGGACTCTTCAGATTCTTTCAAGTCTTCCAAGTTTTTCTTTCCATTAATTCCTCCTTCGGGCTTCATTTGGCCTCCCCTCTCTCAGATGCCTCCGTTTCCTCAATTTCCACCGTTACCTCAGCTATCTCAATTGCCACTTTTCACGTCGTTGCCATTTCCAAAACCACCGTTTTTGCCTTTTCCATTCCCACCTCTTCCTTCTTTCACCCCAACACCAACGTAGCTTTCTCCTCCCACATTTAACCTGGGTGATCCAAGAACTTGGATACTGAATAATCCCTTGCGTCCCCTCCTCCTCGAGCATTCAATCCTGGAGATCCAAGAACATGGATACCGAAAAATCTTCTATTATCATCTCCTCTACCGCCGACCTTTAATTTCCAAGATCCAAGAACCTGTCTAACGCATATTGTTGGTATTAACAGGTCCCAAAAACACAAAATATATGCAGGATGTAAATTGAACAAAAATGATTTTTCGCCCTAAGGCCCGGATGTTCACCCAAATAGGGCTAATCATCCGTTGAGCATTCGCCGAAGTGATTATCGCTCCAATTCACTAGAAACTAGCAATTAATCGAAGCAAATATCACAATACAACAGATCCACGAAGGAAAATACCCTCAGACCCATATTTTCTCTCAAGAAACCACAGACTCGATTACACAAAGTAACCAATAGTTACTGATCACAACAAGAACAGAATCGCCCAAACCACACCCTTACAAACACTAGATCTCACCAAGAAACACCTAGAGTTCAGAGATTACAGAAGAAAACCAAAGATTTTCAGAAAGAGAGAACAAAAAGAGCAAGAGATAAGAAAACCCTAGAATCATCTCACTCATCCGGCAAATGAAAATGTCAAGCCAATAATACAAACGATCAGACGCATCCAACGATCACATCACTTCCATGTGGCTTCATTTCAGCCTTTGAAATATAATGAATGGGTTGCCGGGTTGAAGTCAATGGGCTGAATTCTTCATATTACAATGGGTTTTTATCATAGGGTCCAAGTTGTTAAGTATATATCTCAACAATCTCCACCTTGCTTGGCAATTTGGGTTTTATAGCAGATTGGAGGTTAGCACATCCTTCAGTTTCATTTGCTCTATGTACCTGCAATAAACACTAATAAGCAATTACATTTAGGAGATTCAAACAATCCTTAAATTTGTATAGAAGCAGTATTTTAGTCCCCATATCAGCAGGATTACACTTAGTTGAAATCTTTTCAATTTTCATGATTTCCTTTTCTAAAACATCTCTTATAAAAAGAAATTTAACATCTATATGTTTAGTTTTATCATAAAAATTAGGATTTCTACTAAGATGTATAGTAGATTGACCATCAGAGAATATAACAGCATTATTATCAGAAAAACCAATTTCATTTAGCAAGTTTTTTAGCCAAATACCTTCTTTTACCGCATTTGTAGCTGCAATATATTTAGCCTCCGTTGAAGACAATGCTACAATTTTTTGTAGCTGTGATTTCCAACTTATGCATGTATTATTTATAGTAAAAACAAATGTAGAAGTAGATTTCCTATTATCAGAGTTACCAACAAAATCTGAGTCAACATAATCTTTTAGTTTTATTCCATTTTATTTTTACAGAACATAAGGCCTAAATTTGAAGTCCCTTTTAGATATCTTAACAACCATTTCATGGCTTCCCAATGATATTCACCTGGATTACCCATATATCTACTCAAGACACTTATAGAAAAAATCAAGATTAGGTCTAGTACAAATCATAGTATATATGACAGATCCAACAGCATTTGCATAAGGAACTTTTTCCTTCTTATTCATCTCTATTTCAATTTTAGGACATTGCTCAGTTGAAAATTTAAAATGACTGTCAAGAGGTAAAGTAACATCTTTAGCACTTTTCATAGAAAATCTACATAGAATTTTAGAAATATAAGACTGTTGAGTAAGAAACAGATTATGATTACTTCTATTTCTTCTAATTTCCATTCCAAGTATCCTTGTAGCCTCTCCTAAGTCTTTCATTTCAAATTCCATTTTTAGTTTTTGCTTAATGATGTTAATCTCAGTCATATCACACCTAGCAAGTAACATATCATCAATATAAATCAATAAAGAATATGAATCAGGGCCTCCACTGGCCTTAAAATAAAAACATAGATCATATTCACTTCTATTGAAATCAAATCCCTTTATAAAAGTATCAAACCTGATATACTATTGCCTAAGAGCTTGTTTCAAGTCATACAGTGATTTTTGTAAAAGATACATACAGTTTTCTTTACCTTTTTGTTCAAACCCCTTTGGTTAATACATAAATTTTTTCATCCAAATTTCTATATAGAAAAACAGTTTTGACATCTAATTGTTCTAATTCAAAATCAAATTGAGAAACAATATAAAGTAAGACTCTTATGGAGGTATTTGACTATAGGTGAAAATATTTCATTGTAGTTAATTCCATCTCTTTGGTTAAAGCCCTCAGCAACTAATGTGGCCTTAAATCTTACACCCTCACTATTAGAGTCTCCTTTTTTTACTTTATAAATCCACTTACAGTTAATAACACTTTCCCCTTTTGGTTTGTTCACTAAGATCCAAGTCTTATTTTTTATTAATGAAAGCATTTCATCTTTCNTTTATAAATCCACTTACAGTTAATAACACTTTCCCCTTTTGGTTTGTTCACTAAGATCCAAGTCTTATTTTTTATTAATGAAAGCATTTCATCTTTCATAGCAGCAAGCTAAGAACTTTCATGTTCTCCCTCAATGGCCTCTTCATAAGAATTTGTCTCATTACACAAACAATTTTGGACATTCAAGGCTGTAACAAATTCAGAATCATTGTATCTAGAAGGAGGTCTTATTTCCCTTCTAACTCTGTCTCTCGCAAGATGATAGTCTTCTAAAGGGTTTTCAGGTTGTTCAGGTTCAGGTATAATAGCAGATTCAATCTCAGTATCATTTTCAGGTTCAGTATTTAAATCCTGCCCAAGCTCTACCTCAAACTGATCATTATTTTCAGAGTTTAAATCTGCTTGAAAAAGTTTAGATTCTAAATCATTTTTATTTTGATCAGTTTCAGCTGTAGCTATCTATTTTCCTTTAATGCAGGGCATATCTAACTCATTGAAGATCACATTTCTGCTAATAATAACCTTATAACCTCATTGATTTCTTAATCAAACCCTATAACCCTTAACACCTTCACCATACCCTTAAAAAAAAAACCCTTAACAGACCTGGGCTCAAGTTTTCCTTCATTCTGATGTACAAAAGCAGCATAGCCTAAGATTTTCAGTTTAGAATAATCAGCAGAATAACCATTCCAAACATGATCATGTGTATCAAACTTTAAGGATTTAGTAGGACGCTTATTTATCAAATAAGAGGCAGTTTTTACTGTTTCTCCCCAAAATTACTTTGGTAAGCCAGAGCTTATCAGCATACATCTAACATTTTCTAACATGGTTCTATTCATCCTTTCTCCAAGCCCATCCTGTTGAGGAGTATAGGTAACAGTCCTATGTCTAAGGATCCCATTAGTTTTGCAGAAATAATCAAACTCTTCATTGCAAAATTCAATGCCATTATCAGTTCTAAGTGTTTTAACACTTTTATTAACTTGATTTTCAATAAGAGTTTTTCATTCTACAAAATTTTTGAAGGTGTCGGACTTGCTTTTCAAAAGAATGATCCAACTTTTCATTGAAAATCATCAATGATGAGAAAAAA
>CAIGRP010080190.1:0-12935 GCA_903798385.1 Fraxinus cuspidata | reverse complement strand
AATAGCTTTCGAACTACTATAGGCATGGCCCTATATGAAGCTCTTTATGGTAGGAAGTGCATATTTTCTATCCATTAGGATGAGGTCGGAGAGAATAGAATTTTGGGTCCTAAAATTATTGAACGAACAATTGAGGCAATCGATAAGGTTAGAGCAAGAATAAAGACATCACAAAATCGATAGAAAAATTATGCTAATGGTAGAAGAAATGATTTGGAATTTGAAGTGGGTGGCAAGGTTTTTCTAAAAGTAGCACCAACGAAGTGTATATTGAGATTTTGTAAGTTGAGACTACAGTTTATTGGACCTTTCGAAATTCTTGAAAGGATTGGTGTGGTGGCTTATCGACTTGCCTTATCACCTAAACTCACAGCAATTCATAATGTGTTCCTTGTTTCGATGCTCAGAAAATATGTTCATGATCTTAGTCATGTGGTGGGTTATCTAACAATGGAGATACGAATAGACTTATCATATGAAGAAGTTCCAATGATGATTTTGGATAGAAAAGTACACCAATTAAAGAAATAGAAAGGTTTCGCTGGTCAAGGTCCAATGATGAAATCATGGACTTGACGAGTCAACTTAGGATAAGGAAGATGAGTTTAAACCAAGTATCCAGAACTTTTCGATTAACCAAAGTAATTTTCGAGGACGAAGATATTTAAGGAGGGGATATTGTAAAGTCACGAAATTTTTCATTGAATAAAATTAATTATTATATATGCTATATTTTTAATATTTTGGAAAGTTAGGAACTAAAGTGTATTTATATTAAATTTCATTTTAAGTGTGTCAAATGTTTAGATATTGATGGAGAATGATAAGTATATGAACATTAGTCTCGTTGAATAGATCGTAATTAATCATGCATATTAGGCTCGAGAAAAAATTAATTCGGATAAAAAGACTCAAATTATCGAGGTCGAAAGATATTGTCTTAAATTGATATTTAATTAAATTAAATTAAATAATGAGTTATAATACAATAGTGAAACGTATAAAGCAAGTTTGATTGTAAGTTATTAATTGATTTTTATTAAATAAGGATTTTGTATATAAAAAAAAATGGTTATGTGGGGTCAATTAATTTTATTTGTTTTCTTTGATTTTGGGAATTGATAAGAGTTGTCAATTAGTTTTATTTTAATATCATTTATTTGTCTTGATTTTGGGGATTGAATGGGCTGTCAATTAATCTTATTTTAATATTATTTATTTGCTTTGATTTTGGGAATTGATAGGGATAGTTTGCCATACGTAGATTGAATAGGAAATGAAGTAATTGTTGATTTATGGAATATCGAGATTGAGAATTTTTAGGAAAAAACACTCATTATCTACCCTAAAGGAAAAAAAAATAAGAAAAAAGAAAGGAAAAGAAAGAAAAAGAATACAGCGGCAGCAACACCACAAGTGGAAGATAAAGATTTGGAACGTGATTTTGATTTTGCTTTTCAAATTTGATCTAACGAGGTGTAGTTGATTTTTATCCCGTTTAAATTATTTCTCCATGTTGATAAATTTTCATACTTATGAAAGTTAAAGATACGATATGATGTGTATGATATGGTCATCCGGTACCAAACATATTATATGTATTGAGCTATTACCGATTTTTAAAGATGTCACGACGGTATGATATTTTAACACATGTTTTAAATTTTTCATTCGGGATTGCATTATTAATTTGTGTCATATTGAGTATTCTTATACTCACCATTTTCTCATACTCCTCACAGGTTAGAATGGGTCGTTTTTTAGAGGGCGATGCTGTGCAGTTATGGTGTCAGGATTTATGGATCTCAATAAAAATAATTCGGTATAACGTGACTATGGATTTTATTTTTAGCATTATTTTAGTTTTATTATTACGTGAAATTTTTTTTTGGAATTTGGAACATATTTTATTGGTTATGTTTCATGTTGTGATGTTTGATACGTTTATTTTAATTATGGAATTAAGCTTTCAGTAACGATTTAAATAATTAAAAAATAATAGGTCGCTACAACGAGCACTTTCTTTTAATTAAATCAAGAACTAATTCTTGGACTGGACAATTGAATGAAGAAAAAAACATTTATTTTCCCTCTTTCCAAATTTGAACACTATGAAATTATGTATTATAATTATTGTTGAATTTTTAGGTCTATCTAGTCTCTATTGATAGAAATAAAGATGTTCTAATCCATATAGAATAATAATTCCAATTTCAAATGAGTTTTAATTAAAATCCAAAACTATTATAATTACAATTAAACTCGAAACTATTTTAATTATCGTAATTAAGTTCCAATATTTTATAGAGTTACCACAAGAACCTGATTAGACATATATCATCCAAACTTAGGGACGACAACGGGGCTGGGCGGGGCGAGGTCGGGGCAACCTCCCAGCCCCGTTATCCCCGTTTAAGGTAAGGTGAGGCGGGGCGGGGCGGGGCTTTACCCCATTTAAATTTTTTTTAAAGTTTTTTATCATTTATTTTATTGCCCCTCATTCATTAGATTGAGACAAATAATTTTCATTTTCATTTTCTATTAGAACTAATAAAATTTGGCGAAATTTTCCATTTAAAGTATTGAATTCTAAAAAAAAAAATTAAAAAATTTAAACGGGACGGGGAACCCGTTATCCGTCCCCACTCCGAATACCCGATTAAGTGGGTAATCCTCGCCATATTCGGAGCGGGGTCTCTCGGGTATCGGGTTTGTCGGATTTTTCTGTCATCCCTATCCAAACTCCAATAATTAGATCCTGACTAGTCGACCCTAGACCCCAAATCTAATTAGTAGCCTTTAATTTTTTCACTAAAAATTAAAGACTGAACTCTTGAAATATACAACATCACGGAAGCCAATAAATGTATAACTCTTTCCTCTGATATGTCGTATATGTATTTTATCCCTGTCCGAGATCCGATAATTATGTACGAACATAAATGACCATTTTGCCATTTTAATTATTCACACTGACTTAAGTATCGTTTTCTTCAACGGTCCTGTGAACTAATCAAAGATGTTGAAGTTTAGTTGTCACTAAACATTGAGCTTGGATTTTAACCGTTTAACAGAAAATATTTAAGTAATCACTCTACCCATTTTCAAGGTGGCGGCTCCTAACACGAATTCATTTTCTCCACTTCGCTCATTTTCAAATTCTCAACTCATTGAAATATTTGACAATTCAAATTAATATCACACATTGGTGAATAAAAAAATCATTAAAATAACGAAAATTTATACATAACTTTGTCATGGAATTTAGATGAAATATACAACGATCAAGTTGAATTAATTTTATGCACGATCATGCTATAGAATTAAACTCGACAAGTGGTTTGTTCAATACACTTCAAGTGTACTGGTGTCACCTTTAATTATTTTTTGTCATAAGGACAAATCACAAATCACAAACCCCAATAGTTAATCAGTCAACACTACAACCTTCCAGTACAAAGTGTCAACCCTTATACGTTGATTGTGAACAAATTATTTATGATCAAAATATAAATTGTGTCACACTGTACTTCTCAATGCAAATACTCAACTTGTATTATCACAAGTGATTATAGATACTTTAATTAAGCATGCTCAATAATAAATAAATATAATAAATGAAATAAAAGCAATTTTATTAATATAAGAATATTTTTATTTTTATATCAGCAAAACTATATTATATGATCACATAACCCAACAGCTTCACCCATGTGGGACTGGTGGTGTACGTGATGCTGAAGATGGTGTATGTGTTTCGTTCCACACGAAATTTGGCATCCGGATGGACTTTGTGACACACTACCACTATTCTTGGCATTTTCACGATATTGAAGAGTAGCAAAGCATTGTCTCGTTCCATTATGGCATTACTACGTTCCACCATTGCAGAATCTCACTGTAGTATAGCCACATCTTGCTCGACTAGAAGTCTAGAGCAGCCTTCTTTTCAGAAAGGGCCAAAATTCTTTCTTGGAGGTTGGATTGCAGCATACCTTTCATCCATAATAGCCACTAGTTTTCATTTTATAATAATTCTAGGGAAAGCTATATTATTTTAACAACAAAGAGAAGATATTAAAAGAAAGACACTCAATTCATTACAAGCAGAAAGATATCAAGTATTGACAGTCGTCTTTTGAAGGGTAATTTTATGCTACAAGAACTACTAATGCATGAGCAATATATCTATCAGAACATTTAAACCACTAGCATGTTCGGTATTACGAAATAAGAAATGAAGAAGACGTTAAAATCTTGATAATTCTACTAATTATGTCCTCTCTCTCTCTCTCTCTCCCCGTACCAAGCACGAGCTAAAAGATAATATGCCCGATTCAAGCCAGAGGCAATGAGAAACTCACTGGAAGCTGAAATTTACACAATGAACTCATGAATTTTCAAGATTTCAGAGCTCTGGCAGTGGTAGAATATCCAATTGTAGGGAACGAGTTATATGTAATCATAGATTCAGGTTAGTTTTAGGTGGAGAAAAAAATTCAATTTTGAATTTCCGTATGCACAGCTGATAGTTAATGAAATGAGAGCTAATTGTCTCTTCAAAATTTCGGTTACATTGATAAATGAGGAGAGTTATAGAGTATTTTTTGTAATTTAATAGTATTTTAGTATTTCTTAAAATATTTTAGATTTAATATACAATTATGAATTTTTCCCTTCTTTATTCTTTATTCATTAGGCGTGATAAATACGAATGATATTTATTAATAACAATAATTTGTAGAAATAATATAATGCTACTGAAAAGCATCACAATAATTGCGAAAACCTCGTACTTCGAATAATAATGAAAAAATTCAAATAACTTAAATGTTCGAGAGTATTTTATTTAAAAAATAAGGAAAAATTGCTGTCACGATACCAAAACTTTCATTTAACAACAAATTTTGTCCAAACATTTCATTTGTGCTTCCTTATATACCAGACTTTTAAAAAATTTGCAGCTCAAGTCCAAACTGATGGTTTTTATAAATTTAACCTTAGAAACGTCAGTTGACCCCAAAAATTACAAATTTAATAATTTCTTCCAAATAATCTAAGGGCATTTTGGACATAATACATTTCTTCTATTAAATAAAAAAATAAAAAACAAAATCACAACCCACCCCCATCTCCTTCTTCCCCAACCCCCTCACCACCTTCAAACCACCCTCAACCCGCCACCAAAGCCACCGGAAAATACTCCTCATACCGGCGGTTTAACCCCATTAACAAACTCCAACAAACCATCCATACAAACATTACCAATTGAGGAAGTAATCAATGAAAATTCATCAAGGGTTAAACGCGGCCTACTTCCAAAATGCACCACCTCCGGTCAATTTGATGGTTGTCGATCACCACCTCATTATTCCTACAAACGGTAATCAACTTCATGGAACATTTTTTGGCCAAAACAATGCAACAGTTGCTTCTCAGGAATCGAGTACCAACCAAAACAATGCACAGCTACTCCTCTATTTCATTTGAAGGGTCCCACGACCTTAATCCACTAAATTTAACAATCCAACATCTAATTCAAGGCCAATCGACAATGGGTAGCGAGCCAATTGATCCAATTGTTGAAGAAATTCCACGGAATTTGAGCATCGAACTTGCGATAGGTGCGAATTCTAAGATCCACAATTCGGCCACTTTGAGCGGGACCCACCACATGGCACCACCACCTTTGAATTTTGAATCAACTAAATCCCCCATGGTATCAATGCTGCCAGCCAATTTCATCGTAAAATGCAATTCCAATTTTGAGCGACCAATTAGCGTTTCGATTGAAGAGGGCGAACATTAGGTGGATTGGAGAGGAAGATTTGATAGAAGTCACCTAACCTATAAATTTATATGGTACTGACATTGGTGTCGACGATGGTTGTGGCAGTGGTGGTCGAGGAGTAGTTTTGGTTTGGGTAGTGAGAGGGTTGGGGAAGAAGGAGATGGAGGTGGGTTGCGTTTTTGTCTTTATTTTTTTGATTTAATAGAATAAATGTATTATGCCCAAAATTCTCTTAGCTTATTTGGGAAAAATTATTAAAATTTTATTTTTTTGGATCAACTTACGCTTTTGAAGGTCAAAATGATGATAACAGTTATTTTGAACTTGAACTGCGATTTTTTTTTAAATTTTTGATACATATGGTAATACAAATAAAAGGTTTGGACAAAGTTCGGTACTAAATGAAAGATTTGGTACCGTAGCTACAATTTTCCAAAAATATAAAATGAAGGTTTAACTTAAATAATACGAAGCCCTTGAACAATTTTCTTTATTTTTCTTTGAAAACATTAACGAAAGAGCCCACTTTTAGGCATTTCCTAGCAAATTGAACATGGTGAGCCAATTGTTGACCTCGATTTCTGCACAAATGGCGTTTCAAACAGATCCCAACTCCACTCACTTCCATACAACCTCTTGCTTGCTACACAACCTATTTTTCTTTGAAAACATTAACACAAAGCGTTAGCAATATGTAATCTTCTAAGAAAATGGGGGAGGTGGTAGCGTGCACTCCAGCGATCAAATCAGTCTCTTGTAAGAATGTGTTTGGGTGTGGGACATGCTTAGACGTGAGCCTCAAGGGTGTTCGGATACGGGGGTTAGGATGAACCATGCTTATGGAGGGTAAAATGAGAGAGATCAATATTGCATTTGAGTAAATAAAATTGTATTACCTTCAAATGATACTAAGTGGGAGCTTCTATAGTAGAAGATAATAAATAATAACCATTGAATTAAGATACACGTGACCTCGTCTTAACGGCCAATGGCGTCGTTCTATCAGTCCTAGACTCAGGTACACTTAATATTTCTGACCATTAGTCCCATATGGCCTAGACCGATATACAAGGAGTAGACTTGATAAGTTTACTTGGTAAAGTGGTTGCTGCAAAAAAGTCATATCAATCAATCACAAAAAATCTTGTATGGAAGGTCTTTTAGGGAATGTGCCTCAAACGCCAAGGCTATTCACCTTGAATTAGGGTTGTACAGTCTCATGAGTTCGGCCTCTTCATGAGGGTTTGGCATCTTCATGACGGTTTGAAGTAGCTATGTCACGAGTCGAACCGAGCCGAGCCACGAGCTGGAACTCGAAGCTCAGGCTCGGCTCGAGCTTTTTTGGACCCGAGCCGAGCCGAGCCGAGCAAAAGTTTGGCCGAAAAATTTAGGCTCGGCTCGAGCCTTAGCGGGCTGAGCCGAGCCGGCTCGATTTTTTTTTTTTTTTAATTATAGCTGCCTGCTTTGTGCAAGCAGCAAAGCAGTGCAGGCAGCTACAGTTGCCTTGTGCAGGTAGCTATAGCTGCCTACACAAGTTATGTTTTTTTTAAAAAAATTTATATTAAACGGGCCGGGCCGATGCCCCAAAATGGGGCTCGGTAGAGCCGACGAACTTTTTTGCCATCCCTTGTTTGAAGCATTGGCCAAGTAGGCATAGTGAATGACATCTTTTTAAGTAGTTTGGACGGAAAGCTAATTGAGGGATTGACTTGTCATCGTGATTCTTTATCATGCTAAGCATAATTCTCTGCAGCAGATGTGAGGCATTAGGAATATTTGTTTCTTCTCTTAGTCAAGCTCCATAGGTGAATTATACAAAATCGTGCATGGCTTAAATCTATTCAAATGGATTGAAAACTTTTCCGTAGAAACTTTAGACATACAATTTAACAAATACATATTTATCGTTTTTGTTCTCATAAAATATTTGATATTATCGAATATTGTTTGCTCAAATTATAACAAAAGACATGTTAATGCGTGAGTTTGTCGAAATAAAATTGTGTTATACAATGATTCAGATTTCACATAATATATACATAATTTGAACAACTGAACGGATAATCAATTTTTGCACACACTCAAGAATGTGCAACTATTGCTAGTATCTCTTCGTTGATCCTATCCCATTTATTACAACACATTAACTAAAAAGACAAAAGTTGTAAAAAGAACAAAATTTAGTTTTATGCTTTAGGCCACCTTTTTCTTATGCAAAAATAGAAGGCTTACAAGCATTGATCTCTCATTTAACATCAATGCATTCCCCTTCATGTTGGAAACTCTCAAATATATCCTCCAAAACAATAATTTTATCTTTTATATCATCGCTCTCGGCATAAGCAGATGATATATGTTCCTTAAAGCTCCGAACCCTATCAAGACTCGTTTTAACTTTGGCCCCCATTCCATCCATTGATGCGCACATTACCTGTTGGAAAATGGAGAAAATTTAATGAAAATTTTGTTTTCACTCTCGAACGAGAAAAAAATGAAATCATTTGAGACATTGAACACTAGAGAACAAAATTATCTTAAAGACGTTTAATTTGACTCGGATCATTGTGCTTTCTCATCTGCAAGATTATGTACATAGTTTGTTGGAGAAGAGAGATATTTGGTGATTTGAAGAATATTTGCTAATATTGAAGAAAATATTATGGCATGATTTGGAGAATATTGGTTAATGATAACTAGAATGTTTCCATGATTTGTTATATTCCTTCCATGATTGTCTCATCTATAATAAGGCAACCTTGTTGTAATATGACTATATATGTGTCATTGTAACACTTCGGATATAAGTGAATATAGTCTTGCCTCTTCTCCCGTAGATGTAGGTTTGCCACACTGGCGCTGAACCACGTAATTCTTTGTGTTCTTTCTTATATATTTTATTAAATTCTTCATGGTATCAGAGTGGATGTATTGATCCAGCCAACAGTTCGAAGAAAAAAAGGGAAACCAAAAATGAAATTTCTCTCTTTTGCACAATTCAGTATTTTTTCAGCTTTGCGCGACTCCACGAAAACGGTTGTATCTTTCAAACCGTAACTCGGAATTGCGCAAGGTCGGTGCCGTTGGTGGGTTAAAATCGCCCTCAAAGTCAGTTGTTCGTGTTTTTTTTTTCAATTTTTTGCAGTTCGAAGTTTCTTTTCAATTTGTCTTTGAGTTTACAATGACTGAGAAAACCATTAATCCATCTATAGTGATGGAGAATGATGTTAATCCTCAATTGAAGTTATCTACCGTTCTCTTGAATGGTATAAATTACATACCATGTTCAAGAGCCGTGACATTATCTCTTTGTGGAAAGAAAAAGTTGAGTTTTATCAATGACACTTCTACTTGTCCAGATTCTGCAGATCCAAAGTAGGAAGGGTGGATTTCAAATTATCAACGTGTTAGGTCTTGGCTTCTAAATTTAATGAAAGCTCATATAGTTGAAATCTTTGCCTTTTTAGATTCGGCGGAAGAACTGTGGAATTCGGTTGAAGAGCTTTATTGAAATCAAAATAGTGATGCTAAAATCTTTGAGTTGAAACGAGATATTTCTCCTACTAAGCAATGGGATAAGACATTCATTGAGCACCTTGGTTATCTTAAGAAGAACGAATTGAGCATGTACGCCCACATACAACCGATGCAAAATTCTTGTTGAAAA
Organism: Fraxinus cuspidata; assembly: GCA_903798385.1. Taxonomy (NCBI): domain Eukaryota; kingdom Viridiplantae; phylum Streptophyta; class Magnoliopsida; order Lamiales; family Oleaceae; genus Fraxinus; species Fraxinus cuspidata. Next base: position 3,480 of record CAIGRP010080190.1, on the reverse strand, counting down.
TGGCCGAAGAAGATAAGATATTTTCTTTCTTGAGTAGTTTGAAGCCAGAGAATGAATATTCCGAAGAGTTCTCATATTTTGGAGACTACAAGAGCTCTCATGTTTCAAATAAATATTCCGAAGAAATTTTGGTCACATGGAGTTTTAATAGTTGTGTACTTGATAAATAGGCTTCCAAGCCGTGTAATCCATTTTCAGTCGCTGTTGGAAGTCTTAAAATGGAGAAAGCCTGATGTGTCTCATCTTTGAGTATTTAGTTGTGTTTGTTATGTGAGCCACCAGAGCTTGTATCATGATAAACTTGATCCTCGTTCCATTCAGTGTGTCTTCTTAGGATATTCTTCGATAAAAAAAAGGATATACATGCTATGATCCCCAATCCTAGAAGCTATTTGTATCACAAGATGTGAGTTTTGCTGAGAATGAACCATATTTTTCGGCACATAGTTCGAACAAGATTTTATCTCAGGGGGAGAATTTGAACGACATGTTTCTGCTTCCCACTATATGGACATTTTCTTCTAATATTGCAAGTACTAAAGAAATTGATACTACAATATAGACTGGAGGTACATGAGAAATCGAACAGGATAAAGACAATGGGGACAATGGAAATCCTTTATCGCCAATTACTCATGATGTTCCAAAATATGTCAATGTTGTACCAGATACTTCTGAAAAGATTTTTAGAAGGTCAAATCGAACATCCAAGGCTCCAGAAAAATTAAAGGACTTTGTTACATATGAAGCTGTCAATCATCTTATACAATCTCATTTATCATACTCCAATGTTTCCTTTTCTCATTCAACCTTTTTAACTTTGTTGTTTTCAACTCAAGAACTGAATAATTTTAGAGAAGAAAATTCCTATCCTATTTGGAGACGAGCAATGCATGAAGAGTTACAAGTCCTTGATGACAACAACACTTGGTCCATTGTTTCAGATGGATGTGAAGAATACTTTTTTACATGGTGATCTTAATGAAGAAGTTTATATGAGTATACCTCCATGTCATCGGCTGGAAGGTCGTAGTAATCTCAAATGCAGATTAAGAAAATTCATATATGGTCTTAAACAATCATCTTGTGCATGGTATGCCAAACTCAGTCATGTCCTTGTCAAGAATGGTTTAAAGATGAGTAATGCTGATTCTTCCTTGTGCGTGAAAAGAGGTATGAAAGGTACTGTTATTGTTTTGATCTATGTTGATGACATCGTTATTACCGGTGATGATCTTGCTGAAATATCAAAGCTAAAAAATATTCTTCATACACATTTTTCGATTAAGGATTTGAGAATTTTGTAGTATTTTCTCGAATTAGAAATTGCATATTCAAAAAGGGCATATTTCTAAACCAAAGAAAATACGTATTAGATTTGTTAAAAGACACTGAAAAATTAGACGCTAAGTCAGCTCAGACGCCTATAGAGTGTAATTCCAAATTAACACTTGATGGCGATCCATTATCTGATGTGGGTCAATTCCAAATATTAGTGGGCAGACTAATTTACCTCATAAGTACTCGACCTGATATCTTATATGCTATCAACCTTTTGTTAGCCGCTTTATTCATTCTCCACGAGTTGCACATATGGATGTCGTTAATCGAATTTTGCACTATCTCAAGGGGTCACCTGGAAGAGGTATATGGATGAGTAAAAATGGACATTCTCTTATTTCTGCTTATACAACTGCAGATTGGGTACCGTGCTGTTGATAGAAGATCTACCACTAGATATTGTACTTTTATTGGGGGAAATTTGGTGACATTGAGAAGTAAGAAGCATAACGTTGTTGCACGCTCTAGTGCAGAAGCCGAATATAGGACAATGGCTTCTACTGCCAGTGAAATTATTTGGCTTCACCCTTTGCTGAAGGATTTGGGATTTGGTTCATCACATCCATCCCAGATGTTTTGTGATAATCAATCTGCTATACATATTGCTTCAAATCCAGTTTTTCACAAGCGGATAAAACACATTGAAGTTGACTGTCATTTTATACATGAACAAGTCCAAGCCAAGGTTATTTGCACTCCCTTCATTCGTAGTAACCATCAATTGGTTGATATTTTCACCAAGGGCTTATCAATTGTTAAATTTCATGAAATATTGTCCAAGTTGGGCTCTATCGATATTTTCGCACCAACTTTAGGGGGAGTGTTGAAGAAGACATATATTTTGTGATTTGAAGAATATTTACTAATATTGAAGAAAATATTATGGCATGATNCGCACCAACTTTAGGGGGAGTGTTGAAGAAGACATATATTTTGTGATTTGAAGAATATTTACTAATATTGAAGAAAATATTATGGCATGATTTGGAGAATATTGGTTGATGATAATTAGAATGTTTCCATAATTTGTTATATTCTTTTCGTAATTGCCTCATCTATAATAAGGCAACATTGTTGTAATATGACTTTATATGTGTCATTGTAACATTTCGGACATAAGTGAATATAGTCTTCTCTATTCTCCCGTGGATGCGGTTTGCCACACGGGCGCCGAACCACGTAATTCTTTGTGTTCTTAAACTTAGACAAACAGCAGTAAATATTCCTAGTGTAATACGAGAAACATTACCATATTTTCTTCTTGCACCCCCCTAAGCTTTCTCTTCACAGACCGATAACCCTCGAGGGATCTCAGCAATTTATCCGATAACTCCTTGCTACACTTTTCGAGGTCTACGATCGGTTGTGCTTGATAATCTCCAACACATGATCTATTTGCATACCTTTGTACTTTTTCCAACAATTTTCCATTTCTTGCTTTGAGATCATTAACAAGTTTTTCCATTTCGTTCAATTCTTGAACCTTTCTATAAAGTTCTGCTGCCATAGTCTCTCTCTTTTCCCAAATTAGAACACATAATTTTCAAGCTTTTTCGCGCTGCTAAGCTTGCGTTTAGTTGTTTTCTTAGCCTTTCTTTCTCGTCGGTTATTGCCTCGGTGGCCTCTTGTCCTTTGGAATACAGTTTGGCCTAAGATCCATGTTGCATCGATGAAGTTTTGATTTTCTGTTACCAAAAGATTGACATTTTTTTTATTCTGGTTCTAACATTATCAAGAATTGTCACCATTGTAGCCACTCTTACCATTCTCCGGCTATCATTTTGCTCTTTACTACATGCATCTATATGATCTTGGATTAGTTTTAATAGTAATTTTAAATGTGCTGCCATGCCTAAAAAATAAAAATTGAAGTAAAGGATGGGCTAAAGATCAAAAACAAAATCGAAAAAATTTAAATAGTGCGGCATCTCTAATTGTTCTTAATAATATGAGCTTTTAGATAGAGTTGTCAAAATAGACTATTGAACCAAATAGGCACGAACTTATTCAGGCATGGGCCAACTGCAGGAACCAATAAGTCCTGTCAAATCGCAGTTTATAAATTTTTGTCTTTCAATTTTCTAATAGTTTTTAGTTGAAAAAATAAGTAATACAAAAAAAAAAACCCACGTGGGTCGA
>CAIGRP010080185.1:0-14559 GCA_903798385.1 Fraxinus cuspidata | reverse complement strand
TTTGCAAAAAAAAAAAAAAAAAGTGTGAATTATTTTGAAAATATATTGTTAAAAAGTAAGTAAAAAGTATGGATATATATATAAAATTATTTTATTAGAAAAATACATTATTAAAATAGAGAAAAATAGCTTTTGAAGAATTTATACAAAACATAGGTCTTATTATATTGTTATTAAATCGACATCAAAATCCATCTTATCATACTTATAAAATTTTGAAACTCACTCATTTAAGAATGGTAAATAGCAGTGAAAGCCTCGACCTAAATAATGTTCATATTGCACTTTACTCTCATGTCAACTTCCATTCCCTATTTGGTAGAATGATTTAAAACTCGTTTTTCTTGGTACCCATTTTTAACCAAATAATTTTTTAATAAAATAATTTTATACGTCAATCCATAAATTTTCACTAATTATTAACAATAAGACTAAAAAAAATCAATTTTCACGGTAAGCGTCATAAAAAATTTGTACCAAACAAGTTCAGAAGTATTAGTTTTGAAAAGGTGCACTTACATCTCTGACCTTTACTTTATATATGTAATCATGGTTTCGTTAGATTGAGATTGCCCAGAATACCCTTCAAATCGCATGAGAGGAGCTGAGCACATGGACTTCTTATGGAAGTTAAAGAAAGCGAAAGGTAAATAAAAAGAAAAGAAAGACACTAATTTATCTTCAACTTCTTCATTCCCCAGCTTGCTCCTCTTCAGCTCCGGAGACTCGTGCTGCTGCATGCTTATTCTCAACGCCATCTTCAAATCCTCCTCTTCATGATCCGCAATTTGTAATTATATAATGGTATGTATATATATTAACAGATGATAAAGGAATACGAAGTCGTATTGGTTGACGAAATCAACACGTGTAAAAAAAAAACTCCCTCTTTTATATAGTTAGGATATAATCATGGTTTCGTTAGATTGAGATTGCCCAAAATACCCTTCAAATCGCATGAGAGGAGCTGAGCACATGGACTTCTTATGGAAGTTAAAGAAAGCGAAAGGTAAATAAAAAGAAAAGAAAGACACTAATTTATCTTCAACTTCGTGTCCTTACTCCCACCAACAACCACCTCCTCTTCCAGTCAACTCGTGACGGTATAAAGGATTCATAAATCTCGTCCACCTGCACAATAATGCAAGAACTACAAGTGGTAATTTTACTTACCGTCTCAAGGCCAGCAACTATAACGTAGAAATTGAGACTAAGGCATGTGCAAGGCGATATGTCGGGGGCTAAGGAGGGCAATGAAACGAGTCGAGATCGGAGCAATCATTCACACCCCGTCCTCGTTTATTTTTCTCTCTTTTGCCCGCCCCTATCCCTGCTTAAGGTAGGGTGGGACATGCCCCCGTTATCACCCCATTTTTTCATATATATATATATTTTTTGTCGATGTAACTTATTATCTTTTTCAATTTGTAGAATAGTCCATATTCCTTTTAGAAATGCTCATAACTCTCTTCTTTCTGTGCAATTACAACGTTATATCTTGAAATGAATTTTAAACGGAGTGGGTACCCGTCCCATCTCGCCTCGTCCCAAGTACTCAATTACACTAAAAATCCCCACCCTGTGTGGGACGACGCCCCATGAATATCGGGTGGGTTTTTGCAATTCCTAGTTGGGGCTAAGGGAGCAATGGAAGTTAAAAGGCGGGGGGGTGGGGGCTAAAATCCTATCTGAATGTTGATGTCAAAAATGCAATACGCTTCACTTATTTTTTCCTTTTAAAATTTGGATCTTACAATATGTATATCAAGATTTATATGATGGAATACATAACGTCACATGACATTCTTTCATTTGTCAGTTTAAAACGCAATCAATTTTTTCATCTAATATTTTCCATTCACATCATATTATATAATTTATTATGTACAAGTAGTAAAATCTTTAAAATTACTTGCATCACTTTATGTATTTTTTTTCCCGAGTCTATTTATGTTGTTTATAATTGTATCGTGATATCTAACTTGTGAATCTCAAAAGAATCATGCTACACCTACAAAATATTTTTGACATAATTTTTACAGAATTACATTTGTCAAGATTTCATACGTATGACTTTTTCTATCGAATTATGCTACATGGCATAATGATTGACATAATTGTTGACAATCACATTTTCCATTTAATCGCAAAATGTCACACACCCTTCTGTCAAATAGTTTGTGACATTTTTTCTATTAAAATGACATTTTCCTTTTCCATCTCATAAAGACGGCGTAGGTGCAGGTTGGTAGACGTAGGGGTAGCATATATACACATATATAGCATTTTCTAAAACCCTCTCTTGTCTGTTCATTTTCAAACCCTCCCGCGAAGGAATTTTTTTTGCCTTTTTGATTACTTGCAATTTCACTTCTGATTATAAAAGAAACTAGGTTCTTTTTCATATTTATATTGCAAAAAACTGCACTCGCATTCGTTAGATTTATTTCGAATATAGTTTTTTGTATTCAATTTGAAATAGAATAGATCTGAATCTTTATTCGCTTTACTTTTCGATTTGTGAGTGGATTTGAACTCAATTCAATTGGTGTTAATGGAAGACGCAAGTCAACAGAGCCTCGATGGATTCGCCTCCGTCCCATCTCCTGGTTCGTTCACATCTTGATATGCGTGTCTGTAGTTATACTCGTAATTATATTGATTGGGACTTGCTCGTTTTTGTACCGAGTAATGTTGCATTCTGATTGGAAGATTATTTCTTTATTGTATAGTTAGGATTTGGGATTTTCTAGTTACGTGCTTCCTATCTGGGTTTTGAGATTAGATGCAAAAGGAGCCTTCTCCGTGGGATTTTATGCGACACGGTTTCTGAATTGAATCTGCGTAATTTTGTCAAATATTCCAATTTTTCTTTCGTGGGAGGAATTTTGCACTTTTGGACTTAAATTATGACAATAGCTGGAAATTATTGTGATAATTATGGTGTAGACTTTTAATTTATCTGGGATTACTGTTGGGGAAAAAAAGAAGAAAACATCAGATAACTACTGTCCTTTCTAGATCAATTTCATGCAATATCCTAAATCTAAGAAATCTTTTAATATTTATTTTTTAAATTATAATTTTTTCTCTTGTATTGCTGAATGAGCTAAGTTTCAACTTGAAAACCCTCGGTTCGTTTCCCCCTTTATACTATTGCATTGATGATTCTTCCTTCAACATGGTTTTGACCATCAGATTTGGTGAGAAAACCTGTTGCCACGCCCTAATTTACATGCATTTGTTTATGCTGTGTTAATTTTATCGGGGAACTTTTATTACGTAGGTTGAATTTTTTAATGTCTTATGTTTCTCTTTCTCGTCCCTCCATCCCATCCAGCTAAACAAAGTGAAAAGTTTGGGTATTCCCAAGTTCTACACCATGGTTACGGGTTGCTCAATTTATTTTTATAATAGTCAACATTCTTTTGATTTTTCTTGTTCTGCATTTTGACAAGCTATTGATTGCTTTGGTGGACGCAGGTGACAGGGCTGCTGATCTGCATACCTTGGCAGATAAGGTATGCGGTAAACTCATCCTTACATTATTGAGTTTTTCTCCCCCAATCTATATGTCAGTTAGATTAGTAATGTCTTTTATACATTTTTTTGAATATTTTGTCAGCCACTTTCGCCAAAAGATGAAAGGATTGTTTCTGTGAATCCTTCTCCGGACACAGTCATGGCTAGGGCTCCAGAAAGCACTAAAGATCAGCCTTCAACCTCAGGAATAATTGGGGCACTTAGCACTATGTATCCTTCCAATGCTTATACTCTGCAGGACCAGGGCATTTATTACGGAGGTTTGTTCCTAATTTTCTGCTAATCTCATTGCTTTATAATGGCAATATGGATTCTTTATGCAACAACACACCCATCATCAAACAGTGACCAGAGAATCATTCTCATTTTGCTTATGTGATTACCATTTTATTCTCCTGCTGTGATTTTTACCTGGACTAATTTATAGGACTAGTAGGCAAGTTATAAAATATGATTTCCACGTGAATTATATAGTCTTATCACCGGTAGATTAAAGCTTCAAGATTAATCTGTGAATTATTGTAAAAGATGATTATTTGCCTGAACATTGTAGTGTGTTATTACAGTTAGCAAATGTATTGTGAACTTGTAGTTTTAAAATGATATACCTTTTATGTTACATACCCTTCATCCATTTAATTGTGGCAGTTTCAACTTTCTAATAAGTATCCTCTGTGATTTTTTAAGAGATGATTCTGGGAGAGTTGTGGCTAATGTATGCTTAGGGAGTGATCTTTGGAATTTTTGAAGTATCTATGAAGGCAAATGAGCTCCAATACTCTAGTTCTACTTTTATATCAACTCATAGCAAGAAAGATTTTGAATGAAACTAGATATTGGGTCGTGCTTTTTTTTCTTTTGTTCAATTACAATCATGTTGCTTTGCTCTATGATTTCTGTTTCTGCTTCCTATGTTGTGTAATTTATATTACCTTTGCATTGGTCCAGGTTATGACAATGGCACTGGTAACTGGGATGAGCATTCTAACTATGTCAATGTCAATAACTTACATGTCATACCTCCGGTGGGTATAAATTGTTTTTCTTGTCTGTATTTTGAATTTGCTAGATAGAGCTCAACGTACACTGACTATTGTATTGAACCTTATTTAGGCAATGTACAATGATAATCCACCACTCTTCTTTTCTACTGGCTATGGCTTTGATTCCCAGATGGCATATGGGCAGTTTTCTCCTCTTCCTAGCCCTCTATCTCCAATAATGTTCGATGGTCAGTTGTACTCTCCACACCATATGCCTGTGTCGTCACCTTACTATCCACCCACAGTTTCTCCTTGTCTGCCACATGTTACTTCAGCATTTCCCGTTTCTCAGTCTGAACTGATGCCATCAGAAATTAGCAGCCATGAAAATCCTATGGACAATGCACTTTTTGGGCCAGGATCTGGTTTCTACATGCCTTTTGGAGCTTTTGGTGGAGGGGATATTTCTGGAAGTAGTGGTGTTGGTCTCTACAAGTTTCCGGGTGACTTTGGATCTAGTGAGTCACTGACAAACCATTCAGTTTCCTTAGACGCTGGCAAGTTCATGTCTCCATTTGCAGCCGGGACTGTATATCCCCAATCAACTGGCATACTTGGTTCATACGAGCAAAATGTTGCACAGGTGGGTTATATATATGCACATTCAACAAATAGACACATCAACATGCGCAGAGGAAGAAATTATATTGGATTTTAATTGTCATAGTAACTGTTGTATTTCTTGCATTGAGTTACTCCAAATGAATTTTGACCAACTTTTTTGATGAATCGATAGTATCTTACAGCTATCATGAATACCGGAATAAAGAATTTTCAGTTTAATTTGAGTAGATTAGATGCCCAAAGAAGATGCTTTTTGTATCAAGGCACAACGGATGATTTCATAAATGTCAATTGGCACGCTTTCTGCTTTATCTTTCTATAACTTCACATGCTTCCTTCTGATTGCCATGTGATTCTTTAGTTTGTTTTCTGGCAATTTTATCGCTAAAGTTTCAGAAATCTTAGTCAATATTGATATTTCTTGCTTATTGATTAATATAGATGGGAAACACTTAGTTATTTCATGATTTGTAAAACAATATTTTGTAAAATTAAAAGAACACGTCTCTTTGTCCTCCTCCTCCTCCTCCAATAAGTTTCTTTGATTTTCAGTGAAAATGTCATGATGGCTGTTTGGATATGTTGACTAGTGGATATCTAATTAGTGTGAAACCAGTAGTTAATCCAATTAGATTCATTGAAACATGCAGGTCTTGATATTTAATTACTTTCTAATGTTTCAATTGCAGACATCATTTCAAGGTTATGGATTGCCGTCGAACTCCTCGGCTAGACATTATCCGCATGCTGGCCCTTACCAGCGCGGGTTGACTCCTACACGGAACCAGTTCTCTACTGGTAAAGGTGGAAGACGTGAAAAGGATCGAGACGCTGTCAGTTTTACTCACGACACACTTGGTATCTCAAGTGATCGAAATCGAGGGCCAAGGTTTTCAAAGGCAATGAACAAAATTTTATCTGGAGAGGGAACATCTGTTCATAAAGATGTTGAATCTACTTCTGGTTTTGATTTTAGTCAGTTCAATGCCCCTGATTTCACCACAGACTTTAAAAATGCAAAATTTTTTGTCATCAAGTCTTTCAGTGAAGACAATATTCACAGAAGTATTAAATACAATGTTTGGGCCAGTACATCACTTGGAAACAGAAAACTTGATGCTGCCTATCGTGGAGCAGAGGAAATCAATGGAATTTGTCCAGTGTTCCTCTTTTTCTCAGTAAGTTTCCCGAATTTCCTTACTGACAAAGTGTGTGGTTGAAGTTCCACTTGCTTGCAATTAGATTACCTTGAAGGGAAATTAGTGATGGCACGCTTTGCACTAATAATTGTAGTTGTAGATGTCTGCTGAGTAAGCATAAATCCAGCAGGGATTTTAACTTCTAGTTGGTCGGCATGATTGCCACATTTATTGCTTATTGATGAATGTGAATTGTGACTTTCTTATATCTCTACTGGGTATATTTATACATTATAAAAATACTACCTTTTGAGCTAGTGATCTCAGCTGGCATTTGCCCTCCATCTTTGATTCGATTTTTTTTTTTTTTTTGGGAAAATTCTCTATTTCATTTTGGTACTTCTACATGTACTAAAACTAGGACTTGACTGCTTTCGGGCCAGTTCTGTCGCATTTGACCCATTATTTGCTCCCCTGTATCTTGTTCTGAGTAAAATGCCATACTTTTGTTTGCTTGATCTACCTCTCCATGTCTCGAAGTGTACAGTTTTTTTGAAATTGGTGTGGGTCTCACATTTTATCTACTATCAAGCAATTAGACTTATTTGTTTTTACTAGTAGATCATATAATTCAGTCATTCATCTTGTATGCACTAAAGCATTTGTCTATTGGAGCTCATACAGGTACTTCTTGCTATTGTTTTTTGCTTATTTCACTCTTGTTAAATCTGGTGGATGTAACACTGCAGGTTAATGCTAGTGGACAGTTTTGTGGGGTAGCCGAGATGGTTGGACCTGTTGATTTTGACAATGATGCCAAGTACTGGCAGCAAGATAGATGGAATGGGCAATTTCCTGTTAAATGGCATATCATTAAGGATGTACCGAACAGTAGCTTCTGCCACATACTTCTTGAAAATAATGAGAACAAGCCTGTTACTCACAGCCGAGATTGTCAAGAGGTATCAGTGCTTTCAGACTATTTTATTTCTACAAATCTTCTTCTTTGAAAGAGATGTGAATTCAATTTAAACAGTGGTTTCTGTTCAAATTCCTTAATATCGTTAGCATTATCTTTTGATTGCTGATTGTATCTCAGTGCCTGCATGAATACATCTTTGTGGGCATTACTTGTCACACTTCATCGTGGTTCAAGTCACTCATTCTGTTTCATTTATAATTTTAATTTCATTTTTAAAGGATTAGAAATTGAATCACATCTATTCTGTGTAAAAGTTGGCACTTCTTGTAGACGATAGTCAGAACTCATGATCAAGACAGGAATAAGTTACCAAAAGAAGATGATGCAAATTCTTCCGCGACTCGAACGCAACTAAATATACTATACTAGTTTTCCTAGGACTCGTAGGAATTGATAAGAGACCTTCATTTACCGCACAGCGAACACTATTTGTTTATTGAATTGCTGTGTTTTACCATTGTAGTTTGAATGATCATCTTTCACTTTTCTTCCCAAACAACTATGTTTCTCCCTATCTCAGTCAACCCATTATTGTTCTGCTTTGCCCTTCTGGTGTTTCTTAGTTACAAAAACAGGCCCTTTGGTAGTAATTTTTCCCCTTTTCTGAGTGCTTCACCTTATCTCCCCTCTTATACATACATTATATCTTGTCAATATTATTATCCTAAACCTTTATCTGGAAAAAAGGGGGAAAAAAAAAATTCTGCACCTTGTTACAACTTAATTCACCTTTGATTATGATCTTTAGCCACTTATAAGTTGGACAATTTGTGATGGAGATCAATACGGATATATTTTGAAGACTTGGCATAAAATTCTTTAGATGTTGCTTTTGTTTAGTTAATTGTAATTTTCTAGTTTAACTTAAATTAGGTTTTATTTCTTTAGTTCCTACTTAAATTAGGTTTTTATACCCTATGTATGGAGCGTTAACGCTTTGACATTGAGTACTATCTAAGAATTCTCTCTCCTCCCCGCCCCCTGCACCTCCTTCTCTGCCTTCTTTTTTGTTCTCTTCCCTGCCTTCTACTACAATATTTTAGTACTTGGTAATTGTGTCGTCTGCGTCCATCGTCAATTTGACAAAATAATATGCTTAGCCAAACTCCTAATTGGTCCCATCTTGAGATGTTTGAAAGGTTTATTTGATGGTCGCACCTGCCCAACTTATATTCTGTTGATATTCGTCTATTTCAGGTGAAACTGGAACAAGGAATTGATATGTTAAAAATTTTCAAGAACCATAATGCTGAGACATCCCTCCTTGACGATTTTATCTACTATAATGAGCGAGAGAAATCCTTGCTGGAAAGGAAGGTCAAACAGCAATACATGTCAACTCGAAATGCAGCAGCTGCTGTCACTGCTTCTGATTCAATAAATGAACTGTCCAATAACCTGGCTGACACTCTTCATTTGGACAGTGGTAAAACTCTGCCATAAACCAAAATTGAGCAGCCACTGGACTTGAGCTGGTAGAAAATTGTTACGATTTCGAAAAGTTGGGTAAAATTTCAAGTTGCTAACAGGGATCTTGAGGTGGTATTTTCTTTCACCTCAGACCCTCTCTCTCTCCCTCTCTCTCTCTGAGTAGTTGATTGTACCTGGGATTATTTGTGAACATCTGTGACAGTCCTAATACATCTTTCCCCCTCAATTGTTAGTTGTTTCTTCTACATGTAGGTGGGGATTAGGCATATAATATAATTAAATTCAAGGAGGGTTGTGGATCCCGCTAGCTTGATGCTTTACTGATTGTACTTTTGGTGTTTTTCTTTTTAGTTTTAGTTCAAGACAATTATTTTGAACTGCTTTGCAGCAGCCTGTAAAAGCACTAAAATGGGTGCCAAATAATTGAAGGAATGAAGCAAATGGAATATAGGCACATGCATCCTACTTTTTGTGGGTTGAAGTGGAATCTGGTTTCATATTTGCACGTCCGTGTATTCTTTACTCATCTCATAATCATACTCTTCATCACAGGTTAACCTTGAGAAAGCATAACGCGAAAGGTGGTTGAAAAGTTTGGGGTGCGGCATAGTTGGGTATGTCTACATGTGCGCGCTTGCGTGTATTACATCCAAACATGTAAATATGAAACCGGTTACACTTCCACAGCTCACTGATCTTTACAGACTTTTAGATATATGGTGTGTATTTTGGTGCTTTTCTTGCTAGTCCTTGGTGGCAAATTATAGGTTCATTCTCGGTACACGTGAAACCAGAGTTCCTTTTGTGAGTACTTTTATTTTCTCGAACGCATACTAGCACAAGCGTAAATTTTGTGTGACTCGTTGTGTAACATTTAACTAACCCGATCCATTTTGCATATCTGTGTGTTCGTGTAGCAGCTACATTTTTTACCATTTATATCTTTTTACAGCGTCACCATGTTCTAACCGTGAAGATACATTATCACCATGTTCCAAAGGCAGAAGTGGACTTCAATAGTGGCACGCAGAGGGTTGGAAGCATGTTTGGTGAAGCTTAAATAGTTTACTTATAAGTGAATCTTGATAAATAACTTTTTGTCTTCAAAGTTCTGTAGTGACTTTGGATTTTGGTTCTACATGTAGGAGATTATGCTAATTGTTATCTTTTTTCCATGTTTGGATATGATTAAAAGTAAATTTTTGAAAATAAGCTAAATTATTTTTTAAAAATAAGTATTATTGGTAAAAATGAAAAATAAATACATAGTTCAATGAGGTTGGCTTATAAACAATTTTTCAACAAAATTGACGAAGAAAATGTTACTGTGCGTGGGTCCCATTTGAATCCATCCATCCCTCTATGTATTTTATTTTATTTTTCTGAAGAATTTGACGGATTACGCCTCGGAATGTTGGACTTTGGTTACCATAGGCTGTACTTCCAAGCAGTTTCACTGGAAAATCGACGGTCAATTTATCTTCAAGTGGGACCACGTGCGAGGAATTGACTGTGGCGTAGACTGTGGGTCGTTGTCTCTCTAATTACAATGGACGGGCGTATGTCATTGGACCAAAAAATTGGGCCCACTCAAGGCGCTTATCCACGAACTGTATGTATAAGTGGCTACACATCAGGTCTTTCGCGTGTAGTCGGGAAAATTTAACTCATTGGTCCCCAGTTTATTATCTGAGTACCAAGTGGATCCCTAATCTTTTAAAAAAACAATGCAAATTAAATTCTAACCTTTCCATGTAATTTAATTGTATAATTGTCTCAACAACCTCACCAATTCAATGTTTTGAATCTAACTATGTCTCGATTTAGACTGGTGCCTCGGAAAGGTCTCATGAAGGAGCCGCAACCTTCATTCGTACAATAAAAGCAATTTTGTCACAAAAATGGGGGAGACAAGAGCAAATTTCAAATCTTAGTCAATCCATTGTCAGAAGGTAATCCTCCTTTTTGCATGTGCTAGTGCATTCCTATCTCTTATAAATGAGTCAATCGGATCCATCGAAGCAATTTTCTTTAGACAAGATAGAATGAAGCTCTCGTTGTCCTTTTCGGACGTTCATATGATGATATTGTAATATAGCGGAGAGGTGTAGTTGTGGTCATTTCAAGTTAGAGGTAGTGTGTTAAGTTTCGGTGGAGGGGGTTGGGGGGATTAATTTGTTTGTCATCCAAAGCCAACTATAGTAGAGAGATGTCACCTTCAAATATCTTGATTTCGTTGAATTGAATGTTAAGTCGAAAAGTTAGCTCGTTTAATTTGCTAGATGATGGATTAGTGAAATCTTTTCAATAAAGGATGGATGCTAGACTCTATATAAAAATGAAGCGAAAAAAGAATAAGAAAAGTTTGGGAATTCACCACTTAGTGGGGCAATCGAGTGGGGAGGATGATGTGGTACTCCTTATGGCCTTTTTAGGTTCCCGTCTTTACTCCTAAAAATCTCCTGCAAGGCTAGATAGGAGGAGGGCCATCACGATCTGTCCCATTGACATATTTATTGTAACGAAGCCTGCGACTCTAGTAAAAGTTGAAAGCTGATTTAACTCATGTCTAGTGTAGATTAAAATCAAAATTTTAATTCATTTTTTAAAAGTTGATAAAAATTATGGTAAAAAAATTGTGAATACCATAAAATATATAATTAAAATGAATCGTCGATTTTAATTTGAAATTTTTAATAGATTTTAATCATACCTAACATGGTAAAATGTTAAGAACAAGGTTTGGGACTATAGTGAAATTTCTCTTATTAATAAATAAAGGTTTTAAGGAAAAAACAAAAGACGAAGACTAGAGCTCATCCATTTCTCCTGTAGTCACACTTCACATTCATTGATTTCATTGTGCTCTCTCTCTCTCTCTCTCTCTCGAAGTGCTATTTCTCTCTCTCTAGCTCTAGAACTCTATGTATATTGCATTTTATTTTTGTGGGCGTCGTGGTTTTTGTTTTAACCTTGCGTGTTGTAAAGTTCAAGTGAAGAAATAAGGGGGCAACTTGAACCACTGAGCAGCCGTGGAATTATGTTGGGTTTTTCTCAGGCCATAAATTAAAGCAATGTCAAGCGCTTTCGATCGAGGTATGTTTTCGTATTTTCGCTAAGTTTCATCGCCGGAGCACTGAATTTGTACAATTATGAGGTTCTTGTGAAGGTTGTTGCTGTTTTTTCATACGATTTTACTTGGGAGAAAGTTAGCCGCGTCACAAAATGTTTAATTTATGTTTTTTTTTTGAATCAAGGCTTGCCCTTTGGGGATGTCAATCGATGCTGAAATAGACTTTTGTTAGCTGCAATTTAAAGTCACCCAGAGATATCAGAAGGAAGAAAGTTGGGTTTTGATTGTTTTACTTTGTTTGAAGTTTTAATTGATTCATGGATAATTCATTTATTAAACTTAATTTTAGAGGAGTAATCGGAAATGACTCAACGAGGAGAGAAGAAGCGTGAAAAGACCTTCGCTTTATGGTGGAGAAAAAGTCGTCTTTCATCTACTGAATAAATTTTTGTCTAAAATGTCCTCTACCTCTTCTTTTTTCATTCCTCTTCATTTGTTACAAGTTGAGTGGGGAAGGAGGGAGGGAACGGGAATATGGCGCGGTTATATTTACTTCTTCATGCAACCCTAATCCCCCCTTACCCTGTAACTAGATCTACCACAAGCATCTCATGGTTTGCGCTATGTATTATAGGGGACTCTTAAACTATAATATTATTTGGGAATTTGATTTAAGAGGGAAAAGGAGGTGGACCTCAGTGTGGAAATAAGGCACATATCAATTTCTTGAAAGCATAGTTGGCATATTGGAGGATGATGGTGACATCACCAAGATAGAAGAACACTGCGTGGTGGAAAATGGAAAAAAGTACACTCGAAAAGAAAAAAAAAAGGAAAACATTAAGGAAAATTTATTAAATTGATAATGGCTCCTATAACTATAGGGGATCATAACAATTTCAAATACTATGATTTATTTGCTTTGAATCTCCAGTTGGATGACTTCTTTTATGTTTGTGAATAAATTTGGTTTAGTAGAACATTTAAATGATTTTGCTTTGATTTGACCATTTGTGATGCATTTTACCTTTTTTTTGTAGAGTTCTCGTGATTGAGGTTTTTAGTCCCCTCAAGCAGAAGATCTAAGAGAAGTTTCAAGGATTTATACTGCAAGCTGTTTTGTTGGGAAAGGAAAATGTTGGAGGGTCCAAAATTTACGGGGATTATAGACCTAAACTCTGCTCCTGACAATTACAACCTCTCTCATAATTTTTATCAAAAGCTCAATGAGGGGTCAAACATGTCGATTGATAGTTATGGGAGCTTACGAAGCAATGGTGGAGGTTCTGTGGACATGTCAGTGGACAACAGCAGTATTGGATCAAATAGTTCCTGCACGCGCATCTTGGGCCATCAGGGCCTCAAACATGTCAAGAACTATTCTGTTGCTGCAAGTGTGAATCGTGGGAGAGTCTCTCAAGGGTTGAGCGATGATGCTCTAGCTCAAGCTTTGATGGACCCTCGATATTCTACAGAGGGGCTTGGAAATTATGAAGAGTGGACGATTGACTTGAGGAAGCTTAACATGGGTCCCGCCTTCGCTCAGGGGGCTTTTGGGAAGCTCTACAAGGGTATATATAATGGCGAGGATGTTGCAATTAAGCTTCTGGAGAGACCAGAGAATGATGCAGAGAGAGCACACATAATGGAGCAGCAGTTTCAGCAGGAGGTTATGATGTTGGCGAATTTGAAGCATCCAAACATCGTTCGCTTTATTGGTGCGTGCCGCAAACCCATGGTCTGGTGTATTGTGACTGAATATGCAAAGGGGGGTTCAGTGCGTCAGTTCTTGACAAATCGGCGGAACCGATCCGTGCCTTTGAAATTGGCTGTAAAGCAGGCCTTGGATGTGGCTAGGGGGATGGAATATGTGCATGGGCTAAATTTGATTCACCGTGACTTGAAGTCTGACAATCTTTTGATCGCTGCTGA
Organism: Fraxinus cuspidata; assembly: GCA_903798385.1. NCBI lineage: Eukaryota > Viridiplantae > Streptophyta > Magnoliopsida > Lamiales > Oleaceae > Fraxinus > Fraxinus cuspidata. Next base: position 852 of record CAIGRP010080185.1, on the reverse strand, counting down.
CAAGTCGATCAAGATTGCAGATTTTGGGGTTGCCCGTATTGAGGTGCAAACGGAAGGGATGACACCGGAAACTGGGACTTACCGCTGGATGGCCCCGTAAGTTTCTTCATTCTTCTTTCTTTCTTCTGCCTCGATTTTTGTTGTTTCAATTATTTTATTTTATTTTTATTTTTCTAGACATTGATACATTATAATGGTCCTTGTGAATATTTATTTTCTAGTTCTGCCAAATGTGTCTCTTATTGAAGTGAGCTGAATAAAAACATGCTCTTGTTTTATTTTTAGTTGTTCTCTTGGACTTTGCTATCTTGTTAAGGTTTCTTCCTCCTTAGCTACCTCTAGAAAAGGGAAAAGAAATTGAAGTGGGCATCTGTGTTTCCTTTTTATTTGTTAGCTGATTAATTGGGGTACGTCTCCGTAATATTATGCACTATTCTGTTTCATGGCAGTTGTTCCTTATGCGTCTACTCTCAGGCTGCAAGGCATCAGCTTTATTCACCAACCCATAAAATTTTATGATGCAGTGACTTCGCAATACTGCATTCCCCTCCAGAAAGATGGGCAAAAGATTTATTAATTTACTTTCCAAAACAGATGATCACATTGTTGTTACATTTTCGACCTTTGGTATTGGTACTTAGATGTATTGAAACAAAGTAAGGTCAGTATTAAGCAGCTGAATATGTGAAGCAATGACTATGTTTGTCGCGGTTTTGGTTTATTTTTTATTTTTTGAAAGGTAATCAAATATATTATAATCAATGCATAATACACATGAAGTGTATTATCAATTTAAATCAGAAAGGAACAACAAAAAATTAGGCAGCTCATCTAAATGCCTAGTAGCTACAG
>CAIGRP010080182.1:0-18392 GCA_903798385.1 Fraxinus cuspidata | reverse complement strand
TTGTGAGGTTGGGTGAGAAGAAAACCAATGGTTGTTACGCGATGGTATGATGGTAGTGTAAGAAGAAAACATGTGACGAATGCAAGACCATAGGTGGGGTGGGTTGTAGATCTTATGCGGCTACGATGAATAGGTAGTACAGATAGTGGAGTGGGTGTAGCGTGAGATGGGGAGATAAAAAAGGTAAGTTGTGGACAGTTAATTGATAATTATGATTAGTTATTTTATGATCGATAAATAAGTTGTAACCTATAATAATGTGTGATTTATAACTAAATTAATTGTGAGTCATATTTTGTGTTTTTGTAATTGTGATGTTGTGATTGTGAATAGTACGTAATTGTATATCATTGAAACATTAGCCTATCTAATTAATAATTGGGCCACAAATTTTATTAGATGGTCACAAATGTGACCACTTGATTTTTGAAAGAATTCTAGAAGTTTTTTGAATTTGAAAGTGTATATTGAATTTATGATGATTATGTATTTGTTCTAATTAAATATTAAATTAATGGACCTTTTACTTTTTAGTTAAATAAAATCTTTTGGGAAGAGTTCACAAATCAGACATTAATTTTTACAATTGTAAAAATCAGGTATTAAATTTTAAAAATGCAAAAATCAGGTATTTAGTTAATTAATTAGATATATTTTATTAATTAAATATATTATACATAATTACGAGTTACAATTTATTTACTGGTCACATATTATCAAATTAATTGATCATAGATTATTTCGATGTCACAAATCAAAAAATTTATATGTCACAGTTTATCTTATTGATCACAGATTAAACAAATTATAGGTCACAATTTATCTGTCGGTCACATATTTTCAAATTTGTTGGTCACAAATTATTTTTTAGTCACAAATTACCGAATTTGAAGGTCACATTTTAATAGTTAGTCACAGCTAATCAAATAGTTGATCACATGCACCAAACACTCTACCCCCGATCTCGATCCACCACGAATAATTGGTCACAGGTCAACCAAACCCCCTACAACAACACCCACCACCAACAAAAATATCACAACCACCACTTCCATCACCACCACCAGTACCACCGCTATCGTCGTCGCCATTTTTGCAACACCACCATCACCACACCGTACCGCACCAGCAACACCACCACAATACAACCAGTCACAACCGCCATCATCGCCAAAACAACACCACCACAGTCACTACCACAAAACTGCCACCACACAAACTACCACCACCACCACACAAAAACATCACACAAATCTCTAGTGCACTATCAGCGTAGCCAGAACCACCACCATTGCGCCACACCAACACCAACGTCGCAAGAAACCCCACCACCCCACGACAACCAGTGACCGGAATCTCCATCTCAAACAAACCGCCACTGATTTACCACCACCACCAACAAACCACCATTTTAACTACAAAACCACCAGTTCCACAGCCAAAATTCAATAAACCCACCCAACCGCCAGATCCACCACCCACCACCACAAAACTGCCACCACACAAAACACCGCACAAACCTCGCTACAACCACTGTTGGCGAAGCGAAGCAACGCAACGCTGCTTCTGCTTTGAGCGCCGTAATGAATCGCCTGTGAAGAGTCGTCGCCTCTGCAGTGTCGCGACGGATTAGCGGCCTTCGATGCCGTAGCTAGTCGGCCAACGTAAATCCTTCGTCGGTTGCCGACGTTCGAAGAGAGACAAGGGAGAGATGTAGAGAGAAGAAGATATGAAAATCGGGTAAAGAAGAGAGAGAAGGGAGAGAAAAAAAGAGAGAGAAGGAAGATTGAAAAATAATTAGGGTTTGGGTGGATGAAGTTAATTTAATTTTAAGTTATTAAAGTTTAAATTGATACCTGATTTTTGAAATTTTTTTTTTATCAAATCTGGTTTTTGAAATGTGATCTTGAAATACCTGGATTTGTGTAATTTCCTCAAATCTTTTTAATTAAGAAAGCTAACCCATAAAATCGGTTTAATGTCAATTGATTTACAGTTGGACCTGACATTTGTCCAAATTTTTTCCGATTTAGTTTAAGAGCTTTTTAGTCATAATCGTACAACCCTGAGTTGCACCCCGGTTCCGGATTTTCTTGATTGAATCGACTGGTTCGGTTCAGTTTGACAATATTGGTTCCATCTTGTGGAACTGATTTGCATAATTTGTGAAAAGTGATTTTTGGGGAATATATGATAAAAAGTAGGAAAAAATTATAAATTCATATATACATTTATTTTATTGAGAGAATGTGAAAATGAGTTTGAGAAAAATTAAATTCTAAAAAATATTTGCTAAACATGGGCAAGAGTAAAAGACGATTTTTTCTAGATAAAACTATTTTGTATGCCTGCGGGGTATCGGTGTGGGTGCTGCATCGAGCATTATGAATGTACATGTGAAAAAAAAAAGGCACCTGAGGCGTGGTTAGCATAAAGAAAAGGTGTAATTAATTACACGGGTTTGACCTAGAGATACCCACTTTTTGGGTTTAGTGGGAACTTTTTCTATAAGAAATGGAGAGAGTGATCATTTGAGTGAGTTTTTTTTTTGTCGAATTTCACCTTGGATGGATACAATTAGGTGGGTTTGGAAGGTATTTATAAACGTTTAAATTATAAATAGATAAAAATATATAATGAATAAGCGAGTATTTGTTCTTTCGATATGTATTATGTGTGGACAATAAACGTTTTAAAATAGACAGAAAGAAATTATGAACATTCTCTTCATTCGATATATGTTGTGTGTGAATAAAAAATGATTTGGGAGTTTATAATCATTTATAAACACGAGCCTAACATATACAATTATTTAGGAATACTGAACAAGGGGAGACCAAATTAGATGATGCTTACCAATGTATTTTAAATTTTTTAACATTAGTTAGTGTTGCCAGAAAATAGTTGGATGTTTTCTCTTGTAATTTTTCAATTACGTTTCTATCTTATAATTGACTTAGATTTCTTGATATATAATGCAAAAACTCGAGCATGACTCGGGCTCATGCTTCGTCTTCTTTTATGTCGATCTTCTTTGCCACATAATTTTCTCATTCTCTCATAACAAAAGTAGAATCATTTTTTAGTAGTTCTGAACCATCATTTTGTGTGAGTCCAACTCCTAAGCTCATTTTCAAGGAGAACCTATGCATTTTTGGATTTCGTATCCTCTCTAATTTGAATATTTAAGATGTTCAAATAGATTGGACTTGAGAAGTCGAAATAAGACACAAAACTTTGACCTGCAAAACTCTCAGGAAAAGACTTTTAGCATTACTTGCACCCTACTTCCATTCCTCTCAACAAAGAAGTGGGGCATTATGAATCATCATGTTATTTTCTCTATGCTTAGTACAACATTTTCTTTGTCTAATCTCTCTAGTCTCCCACATGAATCGTGCACTCAATGAGATTCTTGGTGTCTTTGAGCAATGCTTTATTCCTGATTTCAAGGGAGAACATTTCTTGCTTGGAGAAAGGCATACACATTGCATAAAAAAATTAGTATATAGTTAGCACTTATATAAGATTTTAACTTCTCTCAATGATGTAAATTGTTGGGATCGATTATCAACATTATCATCTGAAAATTAATTGGTGTTCAGTAAGAGCCTTCAGATATTCGATCAACATTATTTGAGCGATTGAATCCACGAACTTTATGAAACGAAATTTTTTATTTTTATTTGGATATGGGAAGGTGCGAAATCATGTGGAAGAAAGGTAAAAAGTTAAAAAGTGATTCATCATATCCTGCACAAACAAGTGGAGGGCCATGTTATGTAATTCCACTCCATTAAAGCCATAAGAGACGTTGGATGTGCTTAGAATGCTCAAAATGTCAGATAGATTTAAAGGAGAAGAACCTGATTCCACAAATCACTAACTTCACTTTACTTTTTCATTGAAATGATTAGCTTTTCGCAAAGTGGACTGACCCAAAATTGGATTGGAGAGGTTACAAGATGTTTTAGCCTTTTATCTGGGTTACTATTTTCCTGTTTTATTTCGACAATAAGGACATACATAGCCCTTGTCTGATAAACATTAAAAAGAGTTTTTTTTTTAAAGAAGAAAACGAGTTTTGAAATAGTTATTTTTTGAGAATATGTGGTTAAAAAGTAGAATTTTTTTTGGATTTACGTATAAAGTTTTATTACGCGAACGTGTGATTAAAAATGAGTTTAAGGAAAAAAAAAGTTTTGAAAAATGGATGACAAATAGGGACTTAATGTCATAATAAGCACTTAAAAAACATGAGTAATATTTGCTGACTTGAAGCTAAGGGAAATTGACCTATATGGTATCAATTCGAAACAGAAATAAATAAATATATTGAAAAATGTAAGCCTTATGAATTCTTGGGTCTCAACAGTAATACGACAAGTGCTGCTCTTTTTTAAATGAGGATGTAAAAAGCTTGCATATACTAGCAATCATTCTTTGTGGGTCTTGGGTCGGAAAAGAAAAAAAATATTGGTAAAAATGATGAGCAAATTGGGTTTAAAATTTCATCTTAAAAAGTTAACTTTGTTAAAAGGAATAGTTCGAAATTCTTATGTTAGTATATATTTTCATCATTTTTCGATGCGGAATTTATATTTTAAAATGTCACTACAAAATGATTGCCTATTTGAGCAAATCAATTCTAAAATTCATGTGTTCATTTAGAATCTTAATCATATCGAATTGTTCGTTGAGACTTAAAAGTTCTTTATTAAAAGATTATCCTTATTAAGAGGAATAAATCAAATCTTTATATATTATCAAAATCTTATATATTAATTTAAATTTTCATCTTAATTCAATTTTGAATTTAATTAAAACCCCATTATGGTGTTGGTAACCCCACCCCCACCCCTTTTTACACTAATCATGGTTGTTCGTTGTAATTACCTTTTTATGCCATTTTTATCCGCGGAATTCACTATATATGCCATTTTTACCAGCGCATTTGGTGTTATTTATGTCAATTTGATACTCATCGTATTGGCCCAGTATCTTATAGGCTTTTTCTCCTATCAAGCTAGCCCACCTTCACAAGTGGGCTGCTGAACTATCGCACCTAAAAGATTGGCAGTAGTTCAATTATATCGATCCTATATAGTAAACTTGATATCTCATTCTAAACTCTCTCGCTCCTTTAGTTTTCTTCATAAATACATTCATTAAAAAAAATTAAACAATCCCGCATATACATTTGTTTCATTGCATGATTTCTTTTTGTGTGTACAAGTGAGACTGAATTATTGAAAATTATGATGAACACAATGCGTCCTTTGCCCTATGACGTTTTGTTAATCAAGGTGAAAAGAATGAAAAAACTATTCTTTCATCTTTATTTTTTTTCGGAATCTCACGAATGACGTATTTAATAAAGTGGATTAGACTACAATTAACTACTTAATAAAGTTTAAAAAAAATTGGAATTTTGTCTATTAAAATATCCAGCGATAAAGAACTAATCACCAAGCATGTACAAAAATCACTATTTTGTTATAATCCATTTGCTATTGGTTCGAAGTAATGCCATGGCTTCATGTTAACCACCACCTGTTCAGCTTTTCTCCACCGCAGAATCACCCCCGCCCACCTGCAACAATTTACAACAATAAAATCACCATAATTTTCAGCCGCTCTCATTATTCTAATGAAAACAAGGGTGCAAAAGACAAAGATTGACGAAGTCTGTCAGATAACCACCTGACCATCCCAAGCGAGTATATATAACCCAATTGAGAACGATCCTCTACTGCCTTGATGACCCCAAGCTAGAGCCATAAAGCTGTTAATCACGCTCTGGTCAGCTAGTCACGCATCATCAACCAGACTTGGTTTCCTGTCTCCTTAGAATTCAAGGATACAGAGGTACGAGCCTATAGAACAGATCCTGTTCAAGTAAGGTCGTGCTCAATGGTATCCCAATTCTTTTATTTATGAAGGTTAATATATGGCTTAACTTTCGATGTGGGAATTCGTCACTGGTTCGGATATTGTTCAAGAAATCTTACCAATTCTTGAAAATTGCTTTCCTTCTTTTCAACGGCTTGCTCCATTATTGCTTCCTTAATCTGTATTCAACCCGATATTTTCGTAATTATCACTATTTTAGACCTCCACTCGCGTTCTTTATTATCCAATCTAAATTCTTGCAAAAGCCTTCAAACTCTGAAGCAAATTCATGCTTCCATCATAGTATCCAATGGGCATGGGTTACCCACCTGTTAATGCAGGTTTTGTTGGATCAGCGTCCTGTATGTATAAGTTAATGAGAGAAAAGGGTGTTTCATATTGATAGTTACACACTCGAACACTTCCAATATTGAATGGATTGGTTGTTTTTCTTGAAAAGGGCAAACCATTTGCAGATATGATTCATTATGTGGCTGTCAGTCTGTCACCAAATGGGGATTGAATCTGATGGTTATTTTTGCAATACAATGATTGAGGCTCATAAAACAGTGGTTCTGAGAAGGTGTTTGGTGAAATGCCTTACAGGGACTTGGGTGTCTTTGGACATTGATGATTTTCGGGTATGTTGGGTGAAACTGGTGGCGCTTCTCGATCGTTAAGTGAAATGCAGAAAGAGGTTGAACACAATTGTAATGATACGGATATGCTCAAGTTTTTTTTTTTTTTTTTTTGTGTGTGGTTAGTTGATCAAAAGTGGTTTTCTTGATTGATCAATCGGTGAAAAATTCAATCTTGCAAGTGTATACATTCGTAGACTGGTAGGGTCGAAGATGCGAGAACTATTTTCAAAGAACTTGATAAACTAGATGTTGTTTCTTGAAATATAGCGGTGTCCTTGCATTCTTCGGAAATAAGTAATTTGAAAATACCAATTATTTCCATAAAATTTGGAACGAGTCGAAACCACGTTAACTTTGTTGCTTTCAACCTAGTCAAGTTAGGCAAATACATAGCCTTTCAATAGAGAGCGGATTTTTTTGATGATATTCTTGAGGACAATTTTGTTTGATTTGAAGGCATCAGCTCAGTTATCCGCGAAAGTTTTGTACAGCAATTGTATTTTAATAAGTTCATAAGTTTGTGTCTTGTAAGGTTCTCTCTTTTATCTCGTCAATTTTGTCGGTATTACAAATATTTCATGACTTCCAAATTTGAAGACTATTAACGTTACAACACAAAAAATTATGCATAACGTTAGAAGAGATAGTATTTATAAGTTTTTTTTTTTAATTGAAAATAATGTTATCTATATTATCTTTTTAATTCCATCGTATCAAACACAACTAAAAAATGAGATAGTTTAGGTATAATATGAATTTTTAAGTTGCTAAGTCTATGTTTGGCACGTGTTTATAAATTATAAATAATGACTCAAATCACGTTTTATTCACACATTTCAAAAAACTTATAAATATTACTCACTTATCCCCCAATATCTCTATCTATTTATATCTTAAACAATATATAAATACTTTCCAAACATACGAGTTTTTCAACCTTCTAAACCACCTTGGATACTAAGTAGGAGTTAGGGCGTGTTTATACTTTTTAATTGTGCTTGTTTGAATGTTATTTTGGCGCAACTGAATTAGATGATATACTTTTTATTCAAGTTGTGTTTAAAAACCCCATTTTTCAGAAAATAGATTTTGTAACGATACTTTTTTGGAAAATATATGGTTTAAAAGTAAGAAATTTTTTAAAAATTTATGTAATATTATTTATTGAAAGAATATATAATTGAAAATGAGTTTTTAAAGAATATGGATGAAATATGGCTAAATGTATCAAACATTTAGTGGATAAGTTAGTTCATGGCATATCAAATGGGCTGAATTTTGGGCTGGTCTGGTCTGGAACCAAAAATAAGTAGGCTTGTGATGGGATCAAATTCGAATGGAATTGGGCCCAAATAGTCCCAAAAATGAATAACACCAGCCTTCTAAATCGGAATGAACGACAATGAAGCCTGCTACTTGGCCAGGGCCACAAATTTCATTTTCCACAATAAATTCAATAATAATCTTGCTTATGCTTTGGTAGCTGTTTCACGCTCTTTCCTTCTCTCGGGAACTAATTGTTTGATAGATCTGATCTACGTGAAATTTGAAGAAATTTAACAAAAATGGCAGCAGGAGGACCCGATCCGTTGTTTGGATTGAGGAACAGTTTCTACTTGGGTGCATACCAGGCAGCCATCAATAACAGCGACATCCCGAATCTCTCCGCAGACGACGCCGTTGAAAGGGACTCAATCGTTTACAGATCTTACATTGCCCTCGGCAGTTATCAGGTGAAATAGTAAGACTTTTAGATTCGGTAAATTGAGAACTTGTTTTTTGTTTTCAATTTGATTTTTTTAGGTTTTCGTACCTTATGAATATCCTTTAAATTTTGTTGGGGTATAGCTTGTGATAAATGAGATCGATTCGTCCGCGGCAACGCCACTTCAAGCTGTAAAATTGCTTGCTTTGTACCTCTCGAATCCCGCCAACAAGGTGAATGCCGTTTGTTTTTGAATCATTTATCGTGCATCTGATCTTGCTATATTCTATGGTGATCTGAATTTTTGCTTTTGAATCTGGACTAGAATAATACTCTAATGAGGGTTCAACCCGGAATTTTTCCTCAGTTCAATTAGGATATTTAAAATGAGCGATTTGGTTTTGACTAAATGATTAAAAATGGAACATTACAAGTAGAATCAGATAGTACTACAATTCTAGTCCGGTGTTCGGTGACGGGTTTGATTAATTCTTTCTTTTGTGGAAGTTGCTAGTTTGTGATTATCATCAGATTTAGGTATATTAGGAATGATGTAATAGTATCAGAAGTTATTCTATCACACTGTTAGGTATATAAAGCAATCTTAACAAGTTTCTCTTAGATATGATTATAGGAAATTGGGTCCCTTGAAGTAACACTTGATGCTCCATTCGGATCCTAAAATACAGCGAGAAAAAGAAAAAGAATGGGGGAGAGCAAGAAAAAAGTTGGGATTACACGTTGGTCCTCTTATTATGGAAAATATTATTACAGTTTTACTTTCGACGAAGCGCAGACATTCTCCTAGGTCCAAAGTGTTCATCTACAGCATGAATTTGAGGATTAGATTAATCTCTCTATTTTCTGTGAAAGGGTGACCAGGAATATAATTTTATTGTTCAAGCCATGACAGATATTTGACTACTTTTTCTACTTGCTCATTTATGATGGAGGGCGTAGTTAAATCAAATTAAGTTTCACAGCCTTCTTTATATTATTAAAATTCCTATAGGAACATAAAAACTCTCATTTTATAGTTCATATTTGATATTTTATTTCCAGATAAGGCTTTATTCCAATTGGTGGTTCTATGTTTTGTAGGATATGACAATCTCTAGTCTCCAGGAGTGGTTAGGAGATCCAGCCATCGGAAATAACCCTATTTTACGTCTTATTGCTGGGATTATATTCATGCATGAGCAGGATTATAATGAAGCTTTGAAACATACAAATGCAGGGGGCACCATGGATCTGTGAGTCTTTTCTAGATTTGATGCTGAGAATCTCTAGTTGTTTCCATTCTATTCTAGACAAGCATGGTGAATCTTGATAGTGTCTGGTTGATTCCTGCAATTTTCGGGGTGCTTGATGCTTGATGGATATGCAGATTGTGACAGACTTCTACTGGTGTTGCTATGTTATTTTGTCCCATGGAATTTGTTAAGTTTGCTTGATTGAAATGGGGTGTTGAGTATTAATTTTCCTTAATAGTGATTAAAAATCTCTCCTAAATAATGTATTGTTTCTTGGCTACTGTGGGTCTGAACTCTGAATTAGTTATGTAGTATCACCATATGTTTCAACTAAATTTCCAGCTTATTATCAATGTGTTCTGAAACCTCTAATTATGTAGTTTCTCCACACCTGGCTTTCCTCCAAATTTTATTTTTATTTATTTATAGTTAGAACTGCGTCTAGAGTTAGCAAATGGTCAATAAAGTTTTCTTTTATTATTTTAATAATTTGATCATGCGATTGATACTTGTTCTACTCCGGTGAGATTTTCCTTGTGCTCCCATTATTCTTTATTTGCTTTTAATTGACATGCCCATTTCTCTAAGAATTTAATACGAAATAATTATTATTTAAAAAAAAAATGTTAAGAAATACATTATAGTTAAATATTCCAAATGGTTAAGAAATACAATGTAGTTAAATTGTCTCCAGTGATCATTTGTTGCTAACAAAAATTTAATAGATTGATTTTTTTCACTGGTTTTCCTCCATCAGATCTAACCTTTGGGTAAGGATTTGTCAGTCTTAACTCTTAGCATGTTTCTGTTCAAATATTTCTTCATTGTCTTAAATTGTTGCTTGAAATTTTTCTTTTATTCTTCAGACACGCTACCTTAGGTGCCCAATCAATAAATGTGTAGTTGTCAAAAGAACGTAATAATAATTATAAGGTGTGAAATGCACAAGGGGATTGATAGTTCCACCTTATCTACAAATGCATTTCATGCAAAAAACTTCCTGTAATTGGCTATAGCATATCAACTTTTTTTTGGTTTTTTACTGCTCTTGCAGGCATGCTTTGAATGTTCAAATTTTTCTGAAGATGCACAGATCGGATTATGCAGAGAAACAATTGAGAATCATGCAACAGATAGATGAAGATCACACACTTACTCAACTTGCAAATGCGTGGCTAAATTTAGCTGTGGTATGTGTTATTTCATTCTATGTTACGGTGCTCGATTTTGAAACTCTAAACCTGTAACTTAAGAATTATTCTTTTGAATTAGGGTGGTTCGAAGATACAGGAAGCATATCTTATTTTTCAGGACTTCTCAGAGAAATATCAAATGACTAGCTTGATCCTGAATGGGAAGGCTGTTTGCTGTATGCACATGGGGACTTTTGATGAAGCAGAGTCACTATTGCTTGAAGCTCTAAACAAGGCATGTTTTGCATAGCTTAGTCTGTTGGTTTTTTTGAAGCACCTAAAGCTATTCTCGGGTCTCAGTTTGCTGGGAGAGTTTCTTATCTTGTTAATTGCAGAATATGATGCTAGTTGTCATAATACACATATGTGCAACTCCACCTACTGTGGCTTACCTCTTTAATTTATAGAGTTAGATTTGATGCATGTCATCTGCTTAGTTTAGAGTCAAGGCGGGCTCTATTTTATGCTTTGCATTTCTTATCATCTCATATATAATATGTTCTGTTCCTTGTCTATACTGCTGTGTGCCAGTGCATATTATGTTGGAAGTGATAGTTTAAGTTGATTTTCTCGGTGAGTGAGTTTTGATGGTTTGCACAGGACGCAAAGGATCCAGAAACTCTTGCCAATTTGGTTGTGTGCAGTCTTCACCTGGGAAAGCCCTCCTCGCGCTACCTCAGGTAGAATTTTAATTTGTTTATTTACTCGTCAGCTGTCATCAACTTATTTTCTAGGTCCCTTCACAGTTGAAAATTTCCCTTGACTGACTTGGAAGGCATTTCTTGTTTCCCTCACCTGTTTATGTATGCTACTTTTTGCAGCCAATTGACATTATCACACCCGGATCACATACTCGTCAAACGTGCAAAAACTGCAGAAGAGAGTTTTGACAGAGCAGTACAGACAAATGCTTGAAGAATGGGATCTTCGCAAGACAGCGAGTATACATTGCTTAACATCCTTTGAACACATTTGGAGTTGTCCGAGAAACTGTTTTTACAAATGTTCAATTTGTTTAATTGTTACTTTTGCCTGTACTACTTGGATCTTTTGATGAAAATCAATTCACTTGGCTCCGGTTTTTGACTCCGTTGAATATAATATATATTGTGTCGTTGTGCTGTTTCGTTGAACAAAGTATTGTGGTGTTGGGTTTCTCTTTTCTTTTCTTTTCGCCTCACTTCTGGGCAGGTTGTTTAGACTCTGTAATTCTTAGGTGCTGATTGAAACTCGATATATATATTTATGACAATTTTACCACCCGGGGGTTTTATACCCATTAAGATGAGCGTTTCGCCATCTCCATGCATTCTGTAAACTTTCTTGAAGATTAGTATATTCTGCTGTCCAGTTCATTTCATTTCTGATCTTCGTTGGGTCACTGAACACTTCCGCATCATCACAAGGCCTGCTTGGAAGGAAGTTGATTTTTATAGGCACCCCCAGTTACCTTCTTACAAACCTCCACGAACTACTCCATCGACTCAATCCCCTTCTTGATATTGGTGAAAACAAAAGGCTCGCTTGTGAAAATCCGTGAAGACAACTGTTAAAAGCACAAGGCCAGCAGAATTAAGTTTACGATTTATAAGATAAGTTGAATTAGTTGATATAAGTTATGATTTAAAGAGAGAATGAAGAACCATCACTTATGTGCAGCGTTTTTTAATATTGTTTGCCAAAGTACCTTTTGGTGATCGTGAATTAGTGTTAATTTGTTCGTTAGTTATGAATCTTGAACCTTAAAAAATTAAAGCAAATTCCACAATAATCGTCAACGTTTGTATGTGCAAGCTATTTAAGTAGAACATTCTTTTTGCACTGTTACAAATATGAATTCAACGGTGAAAATTGAATCCTCCTCAAAATATTTGAACGGAGGCTCCAAAAATGACCGTTGCACGTACACTAAGAGTCAGCTCATGCACACTCACTTTCCCTCTTCTTCCACTGATTTTGAAGCCGTCAATCCAAAATAGCCCCCACAGAATCTCATTGCTTGAGTCATAAGTTCTGCTCAAATTTCAAAAATTCAAATTTCAAAATGCCAATAAAGAGAAAACGGCAGCGACACAGTACCTTTTAAGAACATCACAGCATAGAAATGGAATCTTCGGATTCGGACCCTTTAAGCTCCAATCCCCAATGCCATTTTGCCCAATACCCTTTAATCCGCGCCTTCATTTTATTACCCCTCCACTGGAATGAATATATAGAATTGGCAGTAAAAGATGAAAGAGAGAGCCTAGTTGTCGATAAATTTAGCTCGAGTAAAGACAAAGTTTAGAATAAAGGGAAACACTGCACAGTTTGTTTGAATATTCACTTTTTTTAGCCTATAAAAATCATTTTATATCAGATTCTTGAAACCCATTTGAATATTCTAGTGGTTTTTTGGTTTCCAGAAACAGTACCCAGCTTGTTTGAATGAAAGTCTTCACTTTTTAGCCTATAAATAATTTTCTGGGGTTTTTTTGGGCTTCAAGAAACAGTACACGGTTTGAAAAAATTCTTCACTTTTTTGTCCTTGAAATCAATTTATATCTCAATATTGATGTATTGAAACCCAAAGGAGGAATTTTGACAAAAAAAAGGTTGAATTTTTACTAGTATTCTTGAAAATGAGAGAAGAAAAGCCGTCTGATAACAGAGTGAAACCATCAAAATTTGCTGATCAAAACCGCGTTCCAAAGGGTAATGACAGCAATGTGAAGGGGAACAACAATTCCTCAAAGACAAAATCCTCATGGGGGTCTCACATTGTGAAGGGGTTTACGGCTGCAGAGAAAAAAACGAAAAACAAGATGCAAACCACAACACAAGGCCAGAAATTGCCACTAGCTGGCTCCGGCGTTGGGAACCAAAAGAACCAGTCTGTAGTTTCACAATCAAGAATCAAGAGGTCTCTCATTGGTGATCTATCTCGTTCAATATATGCCACACAAGTTCATCCACATACAGCGAATGGCAACACCAAGACAAAGTCTTTGGGTGGTTCTCAAGATTTGTTTCTTGAGATTGATCATTTGAGGAACCTACTCCAAGAATCGAAGGATAGGGAGTCCAAATTGCAAGCTGAGTTATCAGAGTATATAAGAAACTCCAAAGTTTTGGACCTTGAGAGAGAGATTGAACTGAAGAAGAGTGAAATTGATGGCCTTGTCCAGAAAGTAGGACTGCTTGAATGTGAGAGGGACAGTCTAACAGAACAATTGATGATTTCAACTTCTGTTTCAGAGACGCAGGATGAATTATCGGAAAGAGAAAAACACGAGAATTCACATGGTATAGAGATGGAGATTGTCAAGTTGAGGCGCTTGAACAAGGAGCTGCAGCTTCAGAAGAGGAATCTGGCTTGCAGGATTTCTTCCTTGGAATCCCAATTAGCCAGTCTTGCCAAAGTCTCTGAGGTATAGTCATACATCTTTTATTACAGACTGCAGGTTGATTATTGTTTTTCTGTGCTCTAGTTCATGTTTAACCTTCGTGCTAAGGATATGAATAATGTCAATACATATATTTATTTTTTATAATTTTCAATTTTCAAGCCTCTCTTTCTACATAATTTGGTTCCCATAAATATCGAAATGCCGAAGTTGACAGTCTTATAAACCAACTAGCTTAAAAAACTGTAATCTCTTTATGTATCATTGAAGTCGAGGGATTCAACTACTAACATGTTTCCTTATACTAAAAGGCATGCTTTTTTTCAGCTGTTCATACGTATCCACTTGCTTCCCAATAAAAGAACCTAGAAAGGTGCTTTTAAGTGGTCTCAAATGTGCTCAATATATTTCTCAACTGATATTATCGTATTCCTATTCTGTCCAATATTTTTCCAATTCACAAGACGTGTGTTATTTAATGGTTTACAATAGCCAAGAAACTCTAGCTTTGATTCTTTTAGTTGTTTTTACTGTAATTAACATTTCACTTAAATTCATCATGGACAGAGTGACTCGGTTGAGAAATTTAAAGAAGAGGCGTCTGTGTTAAGACATATGAATGAGGATCTCTGCAAACAAGTAGAGGGCCTTCAAATGAACCGATTGAATGAGGTCGAAGAGCTAGTTTACTTGAGGTGGGTTAATTCGCGTTTAAGAAATGAGTTGAACAATTCCTTGACAGTGAATTCGAACAAGGTATCAACCCCAGTTTCTGTTAAGAAAGGAAGGCAATCTGTTTGCTTCTCATCTTTTCAGACTGATGAAGAGTATAGCAATAGTGCCACAAAGACGTTAAATCTTATAAAAAAGTTAAAGAAATGGCCTATTACGGATGAAGACATACATCAATTCGAATGCACGGATAATTTTGGTAATTGGGATGATACACAGAGTGCTGCACGACGGCACTCTATAAGTGGATCAAAATGCTGCACTGTAGATACAATACTTACTAAAAGAAGGCAATCTGATGGTTTTATGTGTTCTAAGGAAGCAGAAAATTTAGATGCTTCCCAAAAGTATGATCTGGGAATAATTAACAGTAAAGTGTCAGCTTCATTGGAGGTTGAGAAACGGGCCTTGAGAATCCCTAATCCTCCTCCAAGACCTTCGTGCACGAGTTTATGTGAACGGAAGGAAGAAAGTTCAACTCATACTGTTCCTCTCCCACCTCCACCTCCTCCCCCACCCCCACCACCTCCGAAGTTAATGGATAGAAGCATGACAGCAATGGTGCAACGAGCTCCACAAGTTGTTGAGTTTTATCATTCACTCATGAAGAGGGATTCTAGGAAAGATTCATTGAATGCAGGGATAGCAGAATCCTCGGACGTTGCAAATGTTCGTAGTAGCATGATAGGTGAAATTGAGAACCGATCATCGCATTTGATTGCTGTAAGTGCTTGATTGCCGTTATCCTTTAACAATGCAATTATCTCACAAGTAGCACAAATGTCAAAATAGCAAATTGTAAACTGGCTCTATATTGTCTAAAGTCACAATGGATCCTGGTTCTTAGTGTCAACGAATTATAATCTATATTGTGTTCTATGTGTAGATTAAGGCAGATGTTGAGACTCAAGGAGAATTTGTGAGCTTTCTGATACGAGAGGTCAATGATGCAGTTTATCCTAACATCGAAGATGTAGTTGCATTTGTAAAGTGGTTGGATGATGAACTCTGCTTTCTTGTAAGTTGTTTACTATGCAGTACTTATTGAAGAATTTTACCTCTGTGTTGATATTTTATTAAGGTAAACTTTAACTAATTTTCGCTCGGATTTGATTTTTGAGTTTCTTATTTAAATTTTAGACAATTAACATCTCTGGAAAACCCATAAATGCTTATAGAACTTAAAACGTTTTTAAAATCATGACAATTAAATGCTAGAACTTATTGAGAAGTTTATTCATTATGTCCATCTATTTACTCTCATCATGCTCGGCTTATCTTGAAGGTGGATGAAAGAGCAGTTCTGAAGCACTTTAATTGGCCAGAGAAGAAAGCTGACACATTAAGAGAGGCTGCATTTGGATATAGAGATCTAAAAAAGTTGGAGCAAGAAGTTTTGAGTTTTCAGGATGACGCTCGTATGCCATGTGATCTGGCATTAAAGAAAATGGTATCTTTGTCCGAGAGGTAAGAATGTTCTAAACTTATCTGAGATTCCTTCATATGTAATAGTTTTTATTGTTAAAACCAAGTCGTTTCCTCCATCAGAATGGAACGAATTGCCTATAATCTTCTTCGGACAAGAGATTCATTAATCAGACACTGCAAGGAGTTCCAAATTCCCACTGACTGGATGCTTGACATAGGAATATTAAGCAAGGTAAGGCTGTTATGCTTTATCTTCTTTTTCCTCGTGAGCTAAATTTTATCAAAGGGCTTATCCTTCTTTCCGTTCATTTATAATAAGCAGTTATACTTCAGAATACTTCATAATTGTGTTTGGTAAATTGTGTGTGTATGATCGTGAAACAATTCTATATTGCTTTCGTCTCATATGTGCAATCACCATCTAAATTCACCCTCTCATTGCAGATAAAGCTTGGCTCTGTGAAACTGGCTAAGATATACATGAAGAGAGTGGCTACGGAACTTCAATCTAAGAGCACATCGGATAAAGACTCTTCCATGGATTATATGCTACTCCAAGGAGTGAGATTTGCTTTCCGAATTCATCAGGTTTGTCGAGTTACATGTATTCTCTTCTTGTAATTTAAGATATATGAAGATGAAAAACACTTCTCCGTTTGAGCTAATTTTTTTTGTTGTAGGTTCCTCCAATATAATTAAGGAAAACCAATAAAGATTTGATAGTTGATCACTATAGGTGCTTGTTTGGTGTATAGGATATTAGACGCTGCCGGATAGAATAACGAACTAGATTTTAGTTTCTTTTTCGTTTAACACACTCATAATTTGGACGTGGTTTTCTGATTGTCTAAAAATTCATTGCTCTAATTTCTGCCTCAATTGATGCAGTTTGCTGGAGGATTTGATGAGGAAACAATGCATGCATTCGAGGAAATTCGAGATCTTGCTGTCGTTTTAAACAAGTAGAGAAAGTCAGAGGGAAACGGCACGAGAGCAAAAACAGTAAATGTATGTTGTCTGATGATGATTTCTGATTTTGCTGGCAGCTTACCATCTCAGTAAGTAACAACTTTTGTATGATATTACTATTTATAAGGTCAGAGTGATTAATGTTGTGAGAAACTGTGAATTATGACTTACTTCTAGAGATGAGTCGAAGTCATCATACTCGTATCGTCCTTGAATATCAAAATTTTCGCGATATACATTTATCGTATGACAGTCTCGGTGAAAAATTGTCTAATAGCCTTAATGTACCCCCGTACAACCAAAGAAAGAGAGCCTTTTTACCTCAAGGAGAGAAACCTTTTGAAGATGAAGAAATTAGAAATGACATTTTGCGTGTTTGTCAAAATATTTTGGTTCTGAGCTCAATTGTTTTACTTATTATTAAGCAAATTTTAGTACTTATTTCGAACATGATAATATAGCAATGGACTTGTAAGCATTAAGCAACAAGGAAGTAGAAAGCTTTTTCTTCTTTTTACTTGGAAAAAACATAACTTCATTAATTGATATCACCCTGAACACGTGAGATAAAAAACTGTAATACAATCAATCAAAATGCATGCAATTGTTGAAATAGTAACAAATGAAGCAAAATTATGGACGCTGGTATCACCGTCACGAGCAATAGAACTACACATACCAACTTCTTTCATAAAACTGGAACATCAAATAAAAATTAAAGCATTAGGGGACCAATGGGAAGAAGAGAAAAAAAAAAAAAAAAGAACTGCTGTGAACCACTTGTTGTACGTCACATTCTGCAATATCAACCCTAAACTCATTAATGATCATGACAAGGTGCAAGAGTTTTACCAATGTCACTTGAAGTTTTACAGATGTACAAGAAAAATAGTCCTGAAAACAAGAAATAGAAAGAGAGTAACAATTACTAGAATCGTGCTATACGTATAGATTTCTTTCACTTATAACATGTGACAAAATATCATTGAAAGATGAAAAAAAAGGGGAAAAACAAACAACTAAGGTGCTACCACGACAATACCTGTAGGAAACTTGTAAAATTTTCCCTATGCTTAGGGAATAATCCAAATTACTATATTGGTGATTTTCACAAGTTACTTCCATCCCATTCCCATGCAGGATGAGTTTTGGACAATACCTAATGAAACAAGTGATCATCGTGTAAAAAGAAG
>CAIGRP010080173.1:0-11951 GCA_903798385.1 Fraxinus cuspidata | reverse complement strand
TGCTTGTGATCTAAATTCATCAGCATTGTCAAGACCAATAGTCTTGATTAAGTAATAGGGGAATTGCGCACGTAATCTTATGATTCGAGCAAATAGTCTAGCAAAAGCTACGTTCCTAATACCGCTATATACGCGCTCTTAATAATTTGTTAATTTTGGTCATTTTTGACATTTGGGAGTTGCTTTGACCCGTTTCAGGAAATTTCTAGAATACTTACAGATTACACAACTTATCTACAGGATCCGTATACCGTATACGATTTTTCGGGCTAAGATCCGACTCTCCAAGTGGCAAAATTTCACCGGACTCTCACTCCTCTCTCTATACGCTTATCGTGTACCATATCTCTCACATTCCGAAACCCTAGATCAATAAAATTTTAATTTGTTGAAATATTTGTAAGCCATTCACCTTCAACTATCCAATCATTCTAATTTTCTCCTATTCCTTCTTTGATTCTTTTCCTCCTTGGCCAAAAATGGATCTTCACTAATAATTTGCCGTACTGTTTTTTATTTATCTTAATTAATGTTTACTTGAGTGTTTTTTCTGAAGGGGTTGAGATTTTGTTTTGAAATGTTTTTTTAATCGATTTTTTTGATCCAGCAGCGGGTTTGTTGTTTTATTGGAATTAAGGTTCCTCATAGTCCTTTGGAGAAACGAAGGCTCTCATTCTCTGCTCTCTCTGCACTTGTGAGTATTTGCCGACCTTTCGTTTTTTTTTTTCTGTACCTATGGCATTTATTTTTGAAAATGGAACCTACAAGTTTGCATCAAATAGTGCATGCAAAAATATAATTTCTTGTGGCGGACCGGTATGCATGTGATGGACAATTGTGCAAATTTCATTACATCATAACGAGATGAAATTCTTACTCTTCATATTGTTTAATTTGGGAAAATCGAAAGAAGACCTTTTACCAAATAAAGCTTCAAGTTTTCAGCTTGGTTGCTTTGGAATATTAATTTAATTATATTTGGTGATTGCTGGTTGAAGCCATTTTTTCTAAAATATTTGAGTATATTGGAGTGTGCTAATGAGAAACTTAAAATTAAATGTCTCTTTCGGCGTTCATTGATCATATTTAGGAGGGTTCATTTCTTTGAGGAATCTTTTACATTTTAAATTTAGCATGCAGGATTTGATGCGAATTTAGGATGTAGTGTCTTATGTTATTACCAAGATGAATTGCTAGGTTGTTGACCTTTTACTTCAAGCATCTTAATTTTCTCGTAATGCAACACAATCGAGTCTTTTATATTTCTTTGATATTTTTAATTTACTCATAGAGGCACTGCATGAATTGGTCAGTGAAAAGGGATTTTTCACATGATTGATGAGTAGGAAAGATGTCAACTCAATACCCTATTCTTGATAACCGCCCAATCAATAAGTGGAAGGTGACTGAGTTGAAGGAAGAGCTTAAAAGACGAAACCTGAAGATAACTGGATTGAAGGATGACTTGGTAAAACGACTGGATGATGCAATTCGAAATGAGTGGGCAACTTTAGACACACAAAAAAGTGAGAATTTAGATCACGAGAGTGAACCTATTGATCCTTATAGCACTATCAATGTAACCGCAGCCCAGCCCACTTCTGCTGAGGGAGCACATGAAAGCAATAAGCTTGAAGAGGATGAAATTGTGAAGACATTGCAGAATGAGGCTGTTCTGGTTGGGGAACCAAGAGATGTAGAGGCCTCCATGGAGAGCAGTGACATTGCTAATGTGGCTGTTGGTAATCTGACCATGTCCAGCAAACAAAGACTAAATGACAGTGACATTACAGTGGACAATGACTTATTGAAGTCATCCAGTAAGGAAGCACTTGCAAACAACAAAGTGGAGTCTGGGACTGAGGTTTTGAAGCATGGAAAGAATGATGATATTGTCGTTGAGGAACCAGGGATGGTGGAAGCGTCTGTTGAAAGCATTGGTATTTTTCCTGTGGCTGTGAGTGCCCAGATCACGTCCTCTGATAGAAAACTTCAGGATGATACCAACACTAAGGTAGATGGTGACAGTGTTCTTGTAACAACAATTCCATCTGGAGAGAAACCAATAGAAATCCAGGATTGTCAGGTGGAGAAAGAGAGAGAAATTTTCAA
This sequence comes from Fraxinus cuspidata, assembly GCA_903798385.1. NCBI lineage: Eukaryota > Viridiplantae > Streptophyta > Magnoliopsida > Lamiales > Oleaceae > Fraxinus > Fraxinus cuspidata. Next base: position 9,839 of record CAIGRP010080173.1, on the reverse strand, counting down.
GCAGTTGCAGATGGATACTGAACGCGACGTGTCCTACTCTAGCAACCAACTGCATGGTGTGTCCTATCCAAGCAACCAGTTGCATGAGGTCAGCCCTAATATAGAGTTTCAGGTGAAATCTGAATCAATTTCTACTGATACTTTGTCATTTAATGAAAAAAAAGAACTAAAAGATAATTTGAATGCTGATAATGTCCAATTAGAACCAGAAGTTTCTAGGACAGAACTTGTGCAACCATCATCCAGCGAAAACCTTTCACATAAAGACATTTTTCATCGCTTGGATGATAGAATGCCAGGTGTTAATCAGGGTTTTGTTGGAGAAGCTGCTGATGAAAAATATAGAAACATGGAAGTTAGCCATAAAAATGTTAATTCAGATATTAACATTTCAGATAAGGTAGGGGAAGATAATAAGCTAACTCATGTGACCATAACAAAATATAGCAGTCCAGAACATGTGGCTGAGCCAGAAAGGATGGAATCATCTGCTGAAGAGAAATTTGGCTTTGCTGATTCTGCGAAGAATGAAAATTCACAAGGTAAGGTTTTGTAGCCACAATATATCATCTTTTCGTTATATAAACTGATCTCATATGCCTCTCCTTTTCCTTACAATTAGAGAATAAATCGCCAGATTTTGGTTTCGGAAAAATAGCAAAAGTCCCTGATGGGGATCACCTGGAAAAAATAAATTTAGAGCAATCTTCAGCTGATGATTCCATGGAGGAGGATGTATCGGAGGCGAGGCACTTTCTCTCTGGTCAAAATGCTGCTGAAATTAGCAAAAAAGCTAAGCCAATGGATGATTCTGGTACAGTAGAAAGTAGCAGCATTGATGCTATGCATACTGATATCCCTTCTGATAAGTTGGAACCTTCTCTTGAAAATGAGAATAAGATTGCTTCTGATATTCCTTTAGACAAGTTGGAACCTTCTCTTGAAGATGAGAATAAGGATAAGAAGGCTTCTGTTTCTGAGAAGAGAAGGTTTCAAGGTAATACTTCTATTCATTGATGATTATTCATTATCTTATATACATCCATATTCTTTTGATGAAGTCAATAGTTTGATAGATTTGAAAGATTCCGTTTTCTAATTCTTTTTTATGAAAGGAATAGAGAAGATTTCATTTGCTAGACCTCATTTTGTGATGCTTGTTATGGAGGATAGACAAAAAATATTGAAATTCTGGAATAAAGATATATTAAGTGCCTGTACTTGTACAGTGGAACACAAATAGCGATGGTGTCTATAAACTTCAAACCTTTTGCAGTTTCGTGTTTAAAAAGACATCTAGTAACCTCAAGAGAATGTTTTACATGTATCTTGCTGTATTTAATGAAGGTTTTTATCGGGGTTTTGGAATAAAGAATGATTTAAAAGCCTGCCTTTGAAACTGGAAAATAATTGATCTGTTTAAGGTGATTTTTTGCAATTTAGAGACAATTTGATTTTAAGTGATGGCGTGAGCTTTATTACAGTCTTGCACTACCACATTTAGAAATAGGTTTAATATGAATTTCCAAAAAAAGATAGTAACAATTTTGCTATGATATATTGAAAAGTCATAAGCCGTGTGTTCAAAGTGAAATCTTGCCATATCCTTATGAAATTCTGTTTGTGATCAATTGAGAAAAAGTACAGGTCGCATGAACCATAGATTGCATTCGTGCAATTCTCTATTTGGATAACTAAAGGAAGATATAATTTCATTTACTGACGACGCTGACTAATCAAATTAAAAGTTATTGGTTTATTGCAAAACTATAATAGCAATTGCTTCCATACGTTCTTTTTAATTGTATTCTGTTGTCATTTTTTGCTGTTATTCTGTTATCATGTTGTTTTGTACACGTTATCTTGTTATTTTGAGCTGCTATATGTTGTTTAACTAAATTGCAATTGCTCTAATCTCTGTTTAAATGTTTTTGTTATTTTATTTTAGCTGTCCTGTTGTTTAAGACTGCTTTTTATACCATCATATCCCACTAGATAAGGCAATGGCCGATCCACTGTATATTACTCTGTTATTTCTAGTAACTTTTGGCTTCCATACTTGTGCTATAAATGGTCTTTGGTTAAAGCAACAGCAGCAGCAGCTGATGAGAACGCACCTCCAAAGAGACAGCGTAGGTGGAATAGTGAATATGTTAAAGTTCCCGAACAACAAAACTCAAGAGTTTCGATTACTACAACACCAAATAGTGTCTATCTGGCTGTTTCAGAAAATCGTAATGTTGCTGTATCTGACTCTACCCTCGAGGAAGTTGCACCGAAGGAACGCATTGGTTAGTGCATATCAAATACGTGTTTGGTAATTCCAGTTGCATTAGTTTGAGTATTAGAAGTGCTTAATTTTCATTTTGAAATTGCAGTACCACCATCAGCCAAAACACCCACCAATTCACTCCGAATTGACAACTTTCTGCGCCCCTTCACATTAAAAGCTGTTCAAGAGCTTCTGGGCAGAACCGGTAAAGTTAGCAATTTTTGGATGGACCAGATCAAGACCCATTGTTATGTGACGGTATTCTCTCTCTGCCTCTCTCTTATCCCCTAACCTTGTTTCCCCTCCCAATCTGCTCCTTTTTGTTCTCTGTAATTTTTTTTTTCCTGTTTCTTTTCATTTGCTGGTTTTTGTGGAAGTGGGGTAGGCACCATCGTGGAGCTTTAGCCTCTGTTTGAACTGCATAAATTTAATTGCATCCAAATGTTGCTGTAAATGGTTCAAACTTGCGAAAAGAATTTCAGCATCTCATATCTTTAGGACTTTAGGCTAGTAGAATGTTACTCGAAACCTGTTAATAAAACATAATAGAGCTATGAGCGACCTTATCCAATTGTTTGACATTTGTCCCTTGCAGTATTCTTCGGTAGAGGAAAGTATTGAGACTCGAAATGCTGTCTACAACCTCCAGTGGCCAACAAATGGTGGGCGGCTCCTGATTGCAGATTTTGTTGATCCTGAGGAAGTGAAACAGCGAATCGAGTCTCCCCCACATTTTGCCGTACTGCCTATAAGCACGAGCCCTTTGATGGTTCCAATACAGAGCCCAAGCCAGCCAGCACAACCTTGCCAACAGGGGCCAAACAAGCAGTCTGAGCCTCGACATCCCCTATCACGGGAGATACCTGCTTCTGGTGCACCTAGACTGAACGAGCGGTTATCCCAGGCACCATTAACAGTTCCAGAGGAAGTTGATCCCCCAACTCTTACTTTAGATGATTTGTTCAGGAAAACCAAATCCATCCCCAGAATCTATTATTTACCATTGACTGAAGAACAGGCCGCTGCAAAGGTGAAAAAGAAAGATTGATAAAGGCAATGTTAAACTTTGGTGATTTTAAGGAGGCTTGGTTAATGATTTAGTTTAAGTAGGTAATGACTTTTTAGTCCTTTTAACCTTTTATTCAGATTTGAATTTTCTCTGTGTAAAATTTTCAGACTGCGCGAGGGGATTGAGTACTTGTTCCTGCACACTTTGTTTCTGTGTTCGTAGAAATGATCTTCTACCCATAGTGGGTAGAATAGAACATACCCACTGCAGATGTGATCAAGCCTACAATTTTTGACAATTTTACATTAAATTGTTAAAAATCGTAGACTTACTTCAGCAGTGGACAAGATCATCTCATACCCACCATGGGTCATTTCTGTTCGTGTTTGATATACTTTATTAGACGAGTTCGGATATCATTAAGAACAAGAGTCGTGATGAAAATCTTCTCGTCTTTCATCAACGTGCTACAACCTTACTAATCACTTGTATTTTAGGTTTGATGCTCTTCATTTTCTTAGGGCTCAATTGGCAGGGTTTTGTTTTTGCTTCTGCTACTGCTTGAAATCTTTAAAAGCTTCTAGACACATCACTTTCAAAAAATTATTCAGATGGGTACAAGTGGAAATTATATGCCCTACACAAATTTATATTAAAATTCAAAAATGACAATTTCAGATTTTTTATCCTGTAAATACTGCAGTTCGTAAAGTAAAACTGAAATGTTACAAACAACTTTTAACTCCTAAAATTAATTAATTTCCCTGCTTTCGTCGCTCCTCCAAATAAGGAAAAATCAAATACACCACAATTATCATTAAAATTTCCCAAATTACGTTTCAATATCCAAAATCCCCAAATCACAACTCTTCGTTCAATATCAAAACCAAACAATGGTCACCTGAAAAATCTCTAAACATCCATCTTTCATCTTCATATCTAAATTCTTCCAAATCCATATTATGCGTATCAAAAAAAAATTACGATTCGACATGGAAAACCGCAAAGATAGGGAATAATACAGTTGAGGATTCCATACCTAAATGGCATCCCCTAGTCGTCCTACATCCCTTGGTTCCATCAAGGACAAGCATTCGGTTGAAGATTCACCAATCATGGATATTCTCACTCGTCGTCTATCCATGGGTTCACTCACGAACCAGCCAGAGGACGATGATTCTTATCACTTTGCAACCCCAAAAAGGCGTTTATCTGTGGGTTCCAACAAGATCATTCATACTGGCGAAACCTCAAAATCTTGTTCATGGAAAGTACTCATAAGATATTTCCCTTGGAAAATGCCATTCGTACTATCCACGGTGTACATCATGCTTAACAATGCTCCGTTTTATGAAGAGAAAACCAATTTTAAAAAAAAAAATTGTTTTAACGATAGTTTGCCATGTCATGTGTCAAACTTGATGTGCACCACACCAGCATGATTGATTTACCTTCGTGTTTCTTCTGGAGTGTGCATGTTGCTAAGTTATTTATTTTTCCTCTCTTTATTTCGTTATTTTATTAGAATGGATTTTCTGCTAAGGGTGGAGTTGTTAGAAGGGGGATCGGAGGATAAGTGAAGAATGCAAACTTATTTATATTAAGTTATTTGGAGATATTGATTAGCGTCACCAAGTTTATTAGTCTTCATTGTGACATGCAGGGGCATACAGGATGATGAAATGGTTTAGGAGACGATAAACTTCACTGATTCTGAACCGGCTGGACAAATTGAGGAATTCTATACCTTGCTTAGACAACAAAAGTGTCTGAATAAATGACAAGAGCATGCACTTCGTAAAAACCAACCTTAGACGTATTGAATCTCAGTGATACGCTGAAGTTTGAACGAAAGTGCTTGCAATCTATGTATTCGACCTTACCGAGGTTGCCTCCAATCCAAATATCAATTTGTAATGGCACAATACATGAAAATCAAGAAGCTTCCCCTAAGTAGAAAATCAAGCACACTCTCAGTGGCAAGAAAAGAATCTAACTTTCATCTTTGGATCATATGTAACACATAAGTTTCGCAAGATTTTTTTTTCAGTTCCCATGTCTTCAAATTGTAAATCCTTTTTCACTGTGGCCCTGTATAAAAAATAATTGGAAATATTTTAAATAATTGCTCATATATAGTTTGGCATAGCATCTCTCGAAATACTGCTATACATGCTCACATAAGTAGGTTGTCCTTCGTAATATGTGATGTTGCATTGATATCACGTATCGCAATATACTATTGATGATCATAATTTACAATATACTATGGTTTGCATCATGTATTTCAATACATTTCTTAATTATTACAAATTAAAAATGTAGGTGTACATAGTGTAGTAAAGCTAGGCCTTAATAAACTATATATTCAATATCGTGATGTGGTCTTTCATGTATTTTTTTCCTTACTAATACGCAAAAGATCGACAGTCCTTTCAAGTGTTAGCATATTTCTATACTTCAACCAATCATAAAAAATAAATTAGAATACATCGCACATGAAGATGTCAAACGCACAAACTCGTAAAGCAAGTAATTCAACTCAATATTAATCTATCAACCACTTTGATTCCATTTTCCAATCCATAAAAATTTCTCAAATTGGCACGAACATATGATTTGAAAAATACAGTATTTGAACAAAAATACTATAAACTCCGATAATACAGAGAGAGAATCACATTATAATGATGCTATTATCGTAAATTCGACCAGTGAACATATAGGGTAATTACACTCTGCTGCAGTACCAGGGGGTGGCCACCTGGCCCATGGGGGGCCAGTAGCAAGGTCCGATGACATATATAAGTGATTCTTCTATTTTTGTATATATTAGTAAAAGCCCCTGTTAATTCACAATTATAGTTCTCTAAAATATTCAATAACTAGACAACTTTCTTCATATTTATCTGGGCTCTCAAATATGGGCCAAATAATAGCTACCAATCTCAAAAAAAGCCCATACAGGGGCAAGTGAGTGTCACGCGCACACCTATTAAACCCTAAAAGAAAATTGGAGTCCATGTATTTCTCGGTTCGCTCTTCCAATCTTCACTCGTCGGCCGCCGCTCCGTGCTTCTCCTTTTGCGCTTTTCCACCATGGTTTCCGGCAAGAAGACGGTATCTCCGATTTCGCTACCTTCTTTTATATATAAACGTATATGTACAGACGCACGCAATCATTTCATTATTAGTATTTTTATTGATTTTATTTGCATTGTAATTACAAATTTGTTGAAAATGGGAACGCAGAAGAAGACTCATGAGAGCATAAACAATAGGCTGGCTCTGGTGATGAAGAGTGGTAAATACACTCTCGGTTACAAGACCGTCCTCAAAACCCTTAGAAATTCCAAAGGTTTTTTTTTTTCATTTTCGAAATTTACTTTTATAACTAATAGGGATTATATTTAGGATATTGTGAAATAGTAATTTAAAAATGTTGGAAAATTAATTAACAGGGAAGTTGATATTGATATCAAACAACTGCCCACCATTGAGAAAGTCCGAGATTGAGTACTATGCTATGCTTGCAAAAGTTGGAGTCCACCATTATAATGGAAGTAAGTTCATATTTTTTTTCTTTAACACTGGATTGAAGAGTTCTAATTATTGTGTTATTGGTATCTTGTTGGTGTTGTTCAGAGTCCTGATTGAATATTTACAATTGACCTAGTGCTTAAATGAGCAAATCATTATATTAATGCTTAGATTCTTACATTCGATGGAAGCTTTTATTAGTGATAGTTGATGTTTACATTTGAGTTTGTTTGAATTTTATAGTGGTTATGGTATGATTGAGTGTCGATTTGCCATTTCCAAATATTCTCGTCTTTTGAATGGCCTTCTGGATTTGTTTCAATTGTTCTTTATTGGATCTGTGTCGGAATTTTCATGGTATCTAAATTTATTCGAGGGACAGATTCTTTTAAATTCCTTTTTTTTCCTTTGAAAAGTAAACGTGATTTCAACTGTAAGTTATCAAGATTGGTAGTTATCTGTCTTATGAAAACCCTTTTCAAATGTTTAAATGTGCTTATTGGACAATTTCGAGGTTTGGATCTGTTGTAATGCTTAAATTTTACATGTTAATGGATGCATTATGGATTCTTCCCAATCCATATCTATTCAAACCATTTTGATTCTCCAACCATGTCTGTTCTATTTTAATGGATGTGTAACAGAACTCATTGCTTCTTACTCAACCTACTCTTCTGTATGTGTAGTTTTTGCTTGATAGCGAGTTCGTGTTTTTCTATCTGTATTCAACACCCGTAATGAAAGTATTTTTCAGTATTTTATCATCTTCTTATAATCTGATTATGTGATCTACTATATGTTTAGACAATGTTGATCTGGGAACAGCATGTGGAAAGTATTTCCGTGTGTCGTGCCTCAGCATCGTTGATCCAGGTTTGGGAATTTTGTTCTTTCACTCCCTTCGAAGTAAATAACCATTTACCACATGAACAGTTAACAAATGGACTTGTACTGCTACAATTTTACAGGTGATTCAGATATCATAAAGTCGTTGCCAGGAGATCAGTGAGACTGCAAAGTAATGCATACCATCATAGAACCAATCTTATATGGTTTACGATATCTTCTGTTGAAATTGTTAGACGCATTTGTATTAGAAAATTATCATCTTGAAAGGTGATTGTGGATGAGGCTTTAACTTTGGAGTATTTTTGTCGTTTTGTCACTAAATCTTAAGGCATTTTGTAGTACTAATTAATTAATTACTTTGAAGCTTGTTGATGTTTAATCACAATGGCGTTTTATGCTGGCTTAATCCATAGCCGCGGGCATGATCCATTAGCCACGTCCTGGTCATGCTCGACCCAACCCAGTATACGTTCTGTGCTGTGCAACAGCCCCCATATGCCTATGTTTCTTGTACATGACCTGCATGGCTCAGGTTGTGTGGTGTATTTGATTTCTTTGCCAGATAATGCTTGTTATTGTGCAGAGAAGAACTTAAGAATATTGAAATTAATGAATATCTATGATACTCTGGGCTAGTCTCTGAACTTGGGGTATGCTTTATTGTCAACATTTTTCATAGGAAATGTGTTTTTTCCATTTAATTTCCAACTTATATATTGTTTGATTGATAATTTTTTTCACAGAAAATATTTTCTTACTTTTGGTCACATGAGGAAAATATTTTCTTTAGAGATGTGATTTTTATTTTAAAATGTTTTTCTTTAGAGAAATGTGATTTTTATTTTTCATATAATTCTCTCTCTCTCTCATCTATGCCTTCTCTTTCATCTGTCCACCAATAAAAGTAAAAGTATAATATTTTCTAAGTTGAAAATTAAATCAATCAAATATATTTAATAATCATTTTCATGCAAATAAGTTTTAGCCAACTAAATTATTTAGAATATATTTTCATTTTATACAAATTTCATGTTAGCAATTAAAAGCACCCTCAGTGTTGTTTTGTTTTTGTCACTGAACCTTTTTTTTCGTTTTAAATTAGTTATTGAGCTTTCATTTCATTGTTTTACTTTTTCTTTTTCGTTTTTGTTTTAGTTTAGGTACCGTGTCGTTTGAAATACCATAAAATTCGTTAATGCATTGATTTTGAGTTCAATATTTCTAATTTTGTTTCAACCCGAAAACTGTAAATATGAAAAAACTAAAAACATATGACAGGTATGAAAATTTTCAAGAACAAACAAGATTCTCAATTAAATACGTGGTTCACGAACTCTTCAGACATGTAACATTCATACAACTACGTGTACAACCTAATAAGTCCACTGATTGCCAACATTCTCCAACCTCTGTACCCCTCAAATTCGCCCTAAATGGAACAATATAATTTCTACATTAAGGCCATGTTTGATATGCAAGTTTTTCCATGGAACTAGGAAATTATTTTTCAAGTTTCCACTTTTTGCTTGTTTGATACATAAAATTTTCTAGGCAATTTGTTTTCCCCCCAACCCCCCGCGTGACCCTCTTTTCTTGGTTTTCAATGAATTAATTTTCCCACTACTTTGGTGGGAAAATGGTTTTCCACCTTTTTTTTTATTTTCAATTGAAAAATATTCTAGACACAATGATAAAAAAATTATTACTTTTATTGATAATTTTCATGTAAAACAAATCTAAACGAATGATATTCGGTATGATTGTTTTAAATTTTTAATTTTTTTTTTTTTTTGCAATTGGAACNTTTTGTGGTAATAGGTTTCCCCGCTTTTTTTTTTTTTTTTGCAATTGAAAAATATTCTAGACACAATAGTAAAAAAAATTATCACTCTTATTGATAATTTTCATGTAAAACAAATCTAAACGAATGATATTCGGTATGATTGTTTTAAATTTTTAATTTTTTTTTTTTTTTGCAATTGGAACAAATGCTAAGCCCAATGTTAAAAAAAAAATTATCATTTTAATGGACAATTTTCATGAAAAATAAAGCTAAACGGACACCAAACTTTCAACATTTTCTAGGTGGAAAATTATATCAATCAAACACAATTAATTACAATTCCCAATAAAACATTTTCTAGGCAATTCAATTCCCTAAAATTTATT
>CAIGRP010080146.1:0-20245 GCA_903798385.1 Fraxinus cuspidata | reverse complement strand
ATATGCATAATACTTGAAGATCATCACAATCATCGTATCATTTGTTTCGCACGAGTGGTAGCATGTTTCCATCAGATCACGTGATTCTTTTAATGAATGATCTCCTTAGTCTCTCTTTGCATAGCTGTGAAACAGTTCGAGCGTAGTTCACTAATGTTTTTCATTCCTCTACTTGAATAAATTATAAGAAATTTTTTCCCATGACCCTTGGAAATTGGGACTACAAATTTTTTGGCATGTAAAAGTAATTAAATAGAAATTCAAATGATTCAGTACATAATTTTATACACTTTTCAGACTTTTTTCTTGCTATGATTTCTTAATTGTTCATTTTTCATGTCTTAGCATTTAAAAAACTTAGTGATTGAATGATTTTCTTTTTCTGTCCTGACATCCTTTGTCTGTTAGTTATTGCAATGAAATGCATTGTTAGTAANTCAGTACATAATTTTATACACTTTTCAGACTTTTTTCTTGCTATGATTTCTTAATAGTTCATTTTTCATGTCTTAGCATTTAAAAAACTTAGTGATTGAATGATTTCCTTTTTCTGTCATGGCATCCTTGTTAATATTGTATATCTGTAAATTATTGCAATGATATGCATTGTTAGTAAATTTTGTAATAGGCATGATGTCCATTTTTTGGTTCTCTTCCCTGGATGGAGCCAAAATCAAGTATTATATTATGGGGAAAATTTTCATTGGAAGGTTTGGGACAACTACAACTACTTCATTTTTCTATACACATTTAAGAATTATTCACAAAAATATCTACAAAACTTCACATCACGCTAACAATACCTTCAAAATAGTACAACACGTACATTGTACGGACAAAAAACTAGTAATCTTTAAAAGCAATTAAACCTAATAACAACGAACGGGCCATAAAATCTTCCAACTATCCATATCCGTCGTAGAGATTTTCTAAACTTGATATATTTGCTAATCTATTTTTTATTCCTTTTAATTTGTTACACTTCCGTTTTTTTTTCTTAATAGTCAAATCAACGGTTTTTGTAATCTAAATTCTCTATTGATTTTTTAAGCCTGTGTTTCACAATCATTATTTTGAAAAAACAAAGTTTGAATATTGATTTTTAGAAGAATATGTAGTTAAAAAGTAGAGAAAATTTTGTCAAAATATTTTATTGTGTGAATGTCTAGTTAAATGAATATGTAGAAAAAAGAGTTTAAAAATAATAGTTGTCAAACATGGGCTAAAAAATCATATGCTTGTATATTTTGTGATTTACTATAATAATTTTTTCAAGTGATACACTGTTTGGCCACAATTTTTATTTTTTAAGATATATTTTTAATTACATATTTTATTAAATCCACAATCTTTATTAACTTTTCAATCACATATCATCAAATTTCGTAAAAAATTTATTTAAAATATGATTTTTTTTAGCCAAATAAAAGAGAGACCACATATACTATTAGGCCCTGTTTGATATTCCCAATTTTCCATGGAACTTCGAAATCATTTTCCATTTTCCATCTTTTACATTGTTTGATAGGAAGAATTTTCCTTGGAATTGGTTTTCCACCCTATCCATCACGTGACCCATTTTTCATGTTTTCCTTGAATTGGTTTTCCCACCACTTTGGTGGGAAAATGAGTTTTTAGCTTCTTTTTTTTAGCAATGTAAATAAATTATATCCCTTTAATAGATAATTTTCATGTAAAATAAAGTCAAATCAAAAGATCCAAAATTTCAATATTCACGCGAGAAATTATACTAATTAAATACAATTAATTGATAATTTTTAGGAAAACAATTCTAGGCAATTTAATTTTTCAAAATTTATTTTCTTTTCACTCAAATTTCAATATTGCAGTCAAACGGACCCTTAAAAAAGAAGAAGGTTCCTACAGAGGAAGCTCGGCGAGGAAATGAGAAATTTACTATGGCCAACTTTTCAAAAAGCAACCTGCTAAAACATCGTAATCTAGTAACTTTTTTGTATGGACGATCGGTTCTCACGTATTCTCTTTCTTCATTCTTTTGAATGGATGAACTTGGGACTATGTTGCCTCATCTCGCCTTTATTGTCAAAAGATTCTTGCTTTTTGTGTGTGGTTTATTACGTTTTGTTTTGCTAAAAGAAATTGATTGCTTCTCGAGGTATTTGAATATTGCTCTATTTTGAAATTGTGTTTGTGGGTATCGTTTTCTTATAAAATCTCGACCATTGGATTGAGCTAGTCGAGTTAGAAATTGATTGCTTCTCGAGGTATTTGAATATTGCTCTATTGTGAAATTGTGTTTGTGGGTATCGTTTTCTTATAAAAGCTCGACCATGGGATTGAGCTAGTCGAGTTGACCGTGAATTTCTAAAAATTAGCAGAATAGATGGTATTCGCTTTAAATAAGATTAATTTTGCACGTTAAAAATGAAAGAAAAATCCAAGAACTTATGGTGTATTTGATTGACTTCATTTTTATGAAAAGTGTCATTTTTTCCACTCAAATTCCTACCTTTTGGATTTTTGATTGACATTTTTTTCCCACGAAAAATATTTTTCAAAAGTTGGTCATGTGACTATGTTGTCCTCAAAAACAAGGAAAAATATTTTTTTTTTTTAGAAAGTTGTAGGTTTTTATTTTACAGGCAATTCACAGACACTCTCATCTACCCACGTTTTTTTCATTTATCCACCAATAAAATATGGACAAGTAGAATATTTTCTAAGTTCAAAATTAAATCAATCAAACATATTTAATTGATAATTTATATGCAAATAAGTTCTACGCAATTCAATTGTCTGGAATTTATTTGTTTTTCATACAAAGCAATCAAACACACCCTTCTTTCCACCTTATAGACGTTACGGTTACCTAATTTTTACACATTCAACATATAATTGACCATAGGACTTTGTTCAATAGTCGAATAATTAGTTGTCCTTTTTCAAGACAAAGAATGAGAGTTGGGAAATCATTTTTAAAGTCTATTTGACACGTGAAGAAGACCATTTGAAAGAAAAACAAAAGTTTGTCCCTTTAATTTGTGATTGCGTGTCAAAGGTAGATAAGAGGATAATAGACTCTCGTTAAATTCCTTTCGTGGCTGCTCTTGCTTCCTCTTATTTAGGATAGAGAAGTTTGGTAGGGAGCACTAACTCACCAAACCTTTCTTTATGAACAAGATTTTAGAAGATATAATGGATGAATTTCTTCTTGCTTCTATATTTCTGTTAAGGATAGGAATAATGGATAAAAAAATAAAAAACTATGGTAAATTATAGACATCTCTCCAAGGTTTCTAACAATTTTAAAGACACTTTCTTCCTTTTTGAAAGTTATATAAGTCTCTTTTATTTCAAATTTTGATTATTGTATACGTTGCTTCAGATTTATGATAATTTAAGACACGTTTTCCTTTTTCAAAAATCACAAAAATCTCGATTATCGCAAATTTTGAATAACGCTTATCTCCCTGGATCATTTTTCTTTCACATTTTAGTATAAAATTATAATACTTAAAATGTTATGGACTTTCTTTCATTTTATGATACAACAAGTTTGGTTGTATTTTATATTTTGTTACTGGTTCAGAGCCAAAATGAAATGTATACTATTTTGTTCTTATCAGGATGTTATCATGACTATGCTTGTTATTTGGCCATACGTAAATGACTTCTAAGTATATCAAATTAGAGTATGTATTGATGTATACTTGAAGAATGGGTAGTCTAAATAATATTTTATTGTCGATTTAGTTAGAAATATTAAAATGATATTTTATGTGCATTTTATGCATTATCACTATTATTTATGCTAGCATTTAAAAGAAAAGTGATCAAAGAGAGATGTATTTTACAAATTTTGAAGCAAGGGGGATTTGTGGGGTGCCTCTTAAATTGTCATAAATATCAGGGTAAAAATGTGTTATTCAAAACTAAAACTAATAGTTTGTATAATTTTTTTAAAAGGGAGAATGTCTTTCAAATTGTCATAAACGCACAAGGATGTATGCTTTTTTTAAACTTGAAAGTGGAAGTTTGTGTATTTATTTAAAAATGGTGGGGACGTCTTCGAAACTCTCATAAACCTCAATGGAGGTCTCTATAATTTGCCCAAATTAATCTTCCCCAAAAGAGATAATTTATGTTTGTTAACCTCAAAATTCGATGAGATCAGGCTGCCAATAGATCAAAATCATCTTGTCGCTTACCTATCAACTTCCAATAAAAGAATACTCTATTAGCATGCAAAGGTAACTTAACTTGGTTCTCTTAAAATTTATAGCGATACCCAATCAAATATGAGAGCTTGCACAATCGAAACAACTATTTTACGAATTAACATATCTTATTATTTTATGTGCATTCTATTCGCGAGTTAATGCTAAAAACCGTGCATATATTTCATTAGTGATATGAAATGTTATTAAGTACATTAAAAAAGATTGAGTAAGTACCTTAAAAAAATTTGAACAAGATAGCAAATTTTATTAGCTAAAGTTGGCCTAAATCAAAGTTGAAAAAGGTAATTGCCGTAGTCTTATCTTAAATGAGATAAGTAGACAGGCCAACAACAACTTAAAAAAAAAGTGTAAAGCCAACTTTTTAATGTTGGATTTTTTTTTAGGACTTGTGGATCACATTATGGTTTCTAAAAGATATTGTGGGGTCCCCTTAATTCATAGACCAAGTCGTCAATCATCGTCGACCAATCTCCAATGAAAATTCATCGAGAGAGATATTTTTTAATCATCAAATTTGTCATATTATTCAATGTCACAAATATCAGCCGTTGATACAGAAAAATATTGGTATATTGTGGGGTCCATCTGCTCATGCCACTGACCTTTCGTATTGTGATCAATTTTCTCTTTTCCTTACGTTACGGCCAATTAACATTCTATTAAGGCCTGTTTGATTTGNACTCAATGGTAGAAAAAATTATTACTTTCATGGACAATTATCATACAAAATCTAGTCAAACGGATACCAAACTTTCAATATTTTTCAGGTGGAAAATTATACCAATCAAACACAATTAATTACAATTCCCAGTAAAACAATTTCTAGGCAATTCAATTCCCTGGAATTCATTTTCTTTCCACCAATTTTCCACCTTACAATCAAACGGACCCTAAAAGTTATTCGCATTCTTGTCTTATGAATAGTGAGAGAGGACTAGCTTGGAAGCGTAAATAATGGATGATGAGATCAATTTCTATACTACCTCCAAGGTGTCTCAATTAGTATAAATAGATTGTCGAGCGATTCATTAAACTAGTCAAGGTCGAGTCGAATAATCGTGTACTCAATTCAATATCTATCTTGATTCCACGACATGTTGATCTCTACAATTATCTTATTTTTAGGAGATTTAAATGGGGGAGATTTGTTTTTTATTTAAGGGTCATTTGGTTGTCAATAAATATTCCTTTTCAAAAACAAGAATAAAAAAAAAAAGGTAAAATCATATTGCAGTTCACACATATTTTGGATGAACTGGATTCCTTTAAACAACTTTATAATCTACTGTTTTCAACATGAAATCGAACCAAATTTTGAACCAATTTTCAATATTTCCACTTGAATTAGCCGATATGATTTGAATATTATAACTTTGCTAACTACATATTGCCAATCAAGATTGAAATAATTAAATATTTAAAATTTAATTTAATGAATAATAAACCCACTTGGTACACATGTGATTTCTTTTTAATTATAATTTACTTCATCTTAGAGTGGATATGTCTTTGCTAATATAAAAACTTAATCCATAAAGAGATAAGGGGAAAAGCTGTGGAGATAACGTTTAATAAATCATTTGTATGATATAAACAATCATATACCGTAGAATATACATTTCCCATTCAGATGCATCCACGTGTACCTTCCTTTTTACACTTGGAAAATCTCACCAATCTTTCCCTCTTTGTTAAGTTTTTCTCCATGAATAAGGATGTACTCAGTTAAGATTGTGATGAGCCCTAAAAATCTTTCTAAAATTTAGGTGGTCTCAATTCAAATTTTAATGGATTTTAATGAAATTTATTAAAATTTAGGTGTCCCCAATTGAGTTTTTAATGAAATTCAATAAAATCATTTAAAAGTTAGGTATCCTCGATAACTAGTGAATTTATAAAAAAATTCATTAATAGAGGGATTTCAAAAGATTTGAATGAATTTTAAGTTTAAAAATATATATAACCAAATCTCTTAAAATTTCACTATATTTGATGATATTTTATGGAATTTGTGGAAATATAATCAAATCCAAGAAATTTATTAGGATTTATAATCTTATAAAATCCATCAAAATCTTAGTTGACGACACATTCGTAATAATTTTTTTATTTCATTAATTCGACACATTTACAATACAATTTTTTTATTTTTATTTTAAAATGTTATCTTATTTTTTTGCTCGGATCAAGAATTTTAGTTAAAAAAATAATTATGCTATTATCTTAGGGTGGATATGTCTTTGAGCTATATTATCTTATTTCTTTGAGCTAGATTTTGTAACACATTCTCTAAAAATTAGACCTTGTGGCTTGCACTTTCGGGAGTCAAATAATATTCCAACAGAATTTATCAATAATTATAATTTCGCTAATTATACATAACATTATCCTACCTATTTTCATTTTAAGAAAATATCCTTAGATTACTTATTTAACCAAAGAATTGGTCCTTCATCGACAAAATAAAAGGTTAGGTCTTAGTTTGAACTTTCCCAAAAGGTTAGGTCCTTCAAATGCAATTTTTCCTTTTCATTTTTGTCTACCTCCCTACTTCTAAAATCAATAAAGACCTTTCCAGAGAAATGTTCCTTTCTGAAATATTACTTCTACGTTTAAGATGCTAGTAAGATGATTTTGGCACGTGTTCAAGAATTTTATTTTTTTATAAAAAATTATCTTTAGAGACAATTATCATTGACTACAAACTTGTAAGGAGGGTTAAATAACGTTTGTGACAGTTATTTCGGTGAAGAATACTTGGTCATAGTTATTCTTCGTTATATTCTGAATAAATTATTTCATTATGATAAGTGAATTGTTTCGATTTTTACAACTAGTCTAATATTTCGATGGGCAATTACTTTAAATACCTTAACCTATTTTAATACTTTCTAAAATAAATGTTTATTGTAATCGATTCATGGAAAAACAATAGCAATGGATGACACTTCCTCAAGCTAAAAGAGAAGTTTTATTAAAAAGATAAAAAATAATGAACCTGAAAATCAGTGTTAAAATACACGTATATATGAAACATATGCACACATATGTTCGGGACATTTTCAAAACGTCTCATATATGGGGGTATGTACATGATAATGTCGTCAACCTATTTCATTGACAGCATATGTGCACTTAAACGTCAAAATGTGTACGCGTCGTGTTAAAATTTGTTTCTAAATTAGTCTAGCAAAATTCAGCTAATATTTATAACGCAAAAAAAGTAAATTGAGCCCAATAAATATTAAATTAATCCAAATCATCCAAGTTCATAAATTATATACAACAATTTGTAGGGCTTTGATATTTAGAAAAATAAAAAATCAAAGTAAATTTTTCATAGAGATACAAACTATTTCTATCGAGCCTGAGCCACCTTCTTTTTCAGCTTTCCTCTAGTTTCAGTTTTGTGATCTTCATTGAATTGCACTTTTCATTTTTGTATTATTCACCTAATCAAAATTTTAAAAAGTCCCTTTGCACCAATGGATTTTGAAATTCTCAAGTTAAAATAAGGGAGCCTGCTAAATATAATTTTGTATCGGATGACATGAAGGTGACTTGGATGAAGAAGATAAAATTGAATTGGAGTTCGATAAAGAGGTAGACAAGATTAATATTTTATTTAAGTTAGTGTTCATATCTAATCTAAAGGGTGTGTATTCAATTGAGACTTTCAAAGGTCTTTTGAGATTTTTAATGTAAACTTTTTAAATTTTCTAAAAGTATTGTGTATTCAATCGAGACTTTTATAAACTTTTAAAAATCTTTGAGGGCCGCTTGAGAATTTTTTTTCCCACCGATTTTGATAGATTTTGAGTGTCATCATTTTTTAGGGATTGGAAAAAATGAGTTTACTTTTTTTTTTTTTGATCGATTCTCTTAATCCATCAAATAGATGGATTTTGATCATTTCTCATATTCTCTTTTAATTTTACCCTTTATAAAATAATTATTTCAACCAATATTTTCTTCAAAACTAACTTATAAGTAAAAATATATTATTAAAAAATTATTTGTAAGAAAAAAAATACATTATAATCAAACAAATATTTATAAATAAAATATTACTTATAAGATAAGAAAAAAATCATTATAATTAAAAAATAACGATAAGTAAAAAAATCACTTTTATTGTAAAAAAAAATGTTTATAAAATAAAAATACTACTAATAAGACAAAAATTCACTTATAAAATATAAAAAAAATTATCTATACGTAAAATATTCACTTAAAATTATTTAAAAGTACACAATTATTTTATAAGTTCTACTTATAAATAATAAATACTAGCATAAAATTTTAAGTAATTATTTAATTTTTAAATTTAAATATTAACTTATATGTACAAAATTACATATAAGTAAAATATCACTTACAAGTAAAAAAATTTAATATAAGAAACTATAAATTGAAAATTTTATTAATGGATATATATGTAAATTTTTTTTAAAAAAATTCCAGAACTGGTGAATAATAAATAAACTCCCAAGAACAAGTTGGACAATTATAAAAATTGCTACTAAAATCACTAAAAATCGATCTGTTCATAAATGTTTAAAATTGAGACTTTAAAAAACGTTCACAACTTGTACACTGAAACTCTCAAGCACGCCCTAAAAGTCATGATGCATTCAATTTAATTTTTATAAAGCATTTTCAAAAGACTCTATTTTTAAAGAGCGTATTATACAATTTTTAGAGCATCTATAAATTTAGAGAATAAAAATTTTTAAATACTTTCAACAGACTCTTTATATTTAGCACTTAATTTTACTATTCTAAAAAATATTTATTTTTTCTCTTTCATTTTCACTAACTTCCATCCAAAATAAATGTAATACTTTTTTTAATTGAAAATTGAAATACTTTGAATGCATTTAATTATAGATAATGAATTTGACTATCCAAATTCAGATAGTCAAACTCACTCTCAAAATTAAAATATTAATTTAGAGATTCACTTGGAACATAATTTTAAGAATTGACTATTTAAAATATATAGTATCTTATATTTAAAAAATATTTTTAAAATGCACTTAGAAATTTGTATAAGTTTTAGTGTATTCAAATTGTCATGAAGTTTAAAGAATTTTATAGAAGTCTACAATGTACTAAATTTTAAGCAGATAATACAAAAATAAAATCTCAAAATTTGCCTCATATTTATAATTTATCTGGAGATTTTTAGAGACTTCACACAACAAATAAAATAAATTAATATATATTTTTTGTTTCTTTCAATATTTTTCTTTCATTTTTCCTTCTAAGGATATTAAAGATGATTAAAAAATTATTCTTTTTCTATCAATTATATTTGTTTTTATTATGAAAAAAATATTTGTAATTAAATTACAAGAAGACTAATTTATAATTAAATTTAATATATTATTATTTTTTACTTTCTATATATATATATATATATATATATATATTATTTGTTTAATTAATGTGACTTAAATTTCCACACAAATCTATAAAATCAACTAAATTCACAAAAGTGACTTAAATTTTTTTATAAAAGTTTCAAAAGTTCGAATTCAATACTCCCCTTAATTGTAAGAATTAATGAGCACTATTTACTTATAAGTAAATTTACATAAACGTGAAAATTTTAAGTTTAGCGAAACATAAAGTTATCTCTTTGACCTACATATGTACACACCTGACTCGAATATCATTGTGCACATTAACAATTTCAGCCAATTTTCCTCTCACAATATCTATATCTATATCTGTGTCCACACAGCAGTAGCTTCCTTTGAACGACAAACAAACCGAAGCATCAAGAACATATCCCATATTTTCGATCATGTAAAAACACCCCATAAAGATCCGATCCATTTTGAATTCAATCTAATTTTCTGCCATTAATTGAGGTGTTTTTACGATTAAATTTGTGGGTGTTTTGCAATAATGACAAGGAGGTGCTCGCATTGCAGTCACAACGGGCACAATTCTCGGACGTGCCCGAATCGAGGGGTGAAGCTTTTTGGGGTTCGATTGACAGATGGGTCGATCCGGAAGAGTGCAAGTATGGGAAACTTGACTCATTATATGGGTGGTGGTGGTAGTGGAAGTGGGACCCCTTTAAACGGCGTCGCTCATGATTCCCCGGCCGACACGCCCGACCACCCTTCATCTGGTTCCGGTGTCGCCGATGGATATGCCTCAGAGGACTTTGTTGCTGGGTCTTCTTCCAGCCGCGAGAGGAAGAAAGGTTTAGAATTTTAATAGATTTTTAGTTCTTTTCTTTTCGTGTATGATTGCGTTTAGCTATAGAGATTTTTTATTTGTAATATATTTGATGTTTGTCTATTGAAGTTTGGATCTCAGGAATTTTGGTTCCATTGGAATTTTGCAAATCCATTTTTTAGCCCAAAAAGAAAAGGATAGGTGCTCAGATTTGTGATTTTTCTGTTCCTCTCTCTCTGTGTGTCGGCTCATATATAGAAATTGCTGCAGGGTAATATGAATGCCTTTTCAATTATCTACATGCATACAAAATGATGTGTGTGGGTGTGAGTATCTCTCTGTCTGCTCAAAGATCGTGTGTTTTGTTCATACATGTCTTTTAAAAGTTCGTTGGAATGTTTGAAGTGATTGGTTCTGTTGATATTCTACCGAAGAATTAAAGCAAGAAAGGGGGTTTTATTTTTTGTAAAATCCTGTTGATTTGACATTCTCTTGAGTTAATTGCAGATGGGAAGAAATCTTAAAATAATAAAAAAATTGGGCTTTTAAGCTCGTATAGACTCGAAGAAATGTAATGAAGATCATGCTGCTGTTATAATGGTTATATCTCTATTTGTTTTTTTTTTTTTGATGACTGAGACCTATGAACAAGAACCATTGTTGTCAAGGCCAAAATGCATAGATGAACTCTAAGACAAAATGAGATGGTTACTCCTTGACATCAGGCCGAGGCCCTTTTT
Source organism: Fraxinus cuspidata (assembly GCA_903798385.1). Lineage (NCBI taxonomy): Eukaryota > Viridiplantae > Streptophyta > Magnoliopsida > Lamiales > Oleaceae > Fraxinus > Fraxinus cuspidata. The sequence goes on along the minus strand of CAIGRP010080146.1, from coordinate 9,087 downwards.
CTTTACGGGGTTACGGGTGAAAACCAAAGGAGAAAACTTATCACTCCTTTGGTTGGTTTGCATCTTGTAACCTACAGCTAGATTTAGTTCTCTGTACTGTAAAGAGAAATCTAGTATTAACAGAGACGCTCGGTTGCAGTCACAATTTTTTTGAATGAATTGGTTAAAATTTCTTTGATGTTTGGTTTCTTGGAGTTTTTGTTATTACTAAGCAGCCATCTTTTCAATGCAGTTGGCCATGTGATTCTTCTGTTATATCCATTATTTTTATTACCTTAATACTTATTTTCTAGGATTTGTTGAGTTGATAAGTGCATAACTTGAGTTCATCATAATAACTGGTCATGTTTTTGGCCTTGTGAGAAGTTATTTTGGTTCTGAAGAATTGAAATATCAAGAAAACTCAAATGGCATGTTTGGCAAGAAGGATTGGATAGTACTCGATAGAATTAAGGAGGAAAAAGAAGTCTGTTGATTGTATTGAAACTTAGCAACAGCTCTATAGTTTCCTCCACCAAAAAAATACAGCTCAGTGTGCTTGAAACTTCTGTATATCAATTATTGTCATTTGTGAGGGTGCCAAAGTTTCAATAGATTGCCTGATTTTGAATGACCATCCTTTTGAACGTTGGTGGAGTATATCTATTATTATACACACTCGTAAACACTCTTCGTGCATACTTCTTCTCGTAGTTCTCATGTTATCTGTTACGTATGTTTTTATGTTTGAAACAGTCATTTGTTTGATTTTCAGGTGTTCCATGGACTGAAGAAGAGCATAGGATGTTTCTGCTTGGTTTGCAAAAGCTTGGTAAAGGCGACTGGCGTGGAATTGCTCGTAGTTATGTAATAACCAGAACACCTACTCAGGTGGCTAGCCATGCCCAAAAATACTTCATCAGGCAAAGCAATATATCCAGGAGGAGAAGACGTTCCAGCCTCTTTGACATTGTGGCAGATGAAGTAAGCATTCCTTTTTAACTTTTATGTATGAAAAGAGGATGATACCAATACATGGTAAGGAGGATGGAATAGTATTGGACCATACTAAGGAAGAATGATAAGCCCATATTTATTTGTTATATATTCTGTCCTGCATGCCAGATATGGTACCAGAGGAAAAAGTTGTGGCTTTGATACTGCCAAAGATGCGTCTTATTTTATTTATTTATTTATTTATTTATTTATGTGGTGAAGCTCACTAAAATGATTTTGCTCAACATGATATGCAACGTGAATTCTTGATGATTGGCATATTCCTATTGATCAATGGCTGCAAGAGCTTCAATACAAGTTTATTGATTTGTTCAAATAAAATATTCTGGACTGAATTCAATAAATTCTTGAGAAATTGCATTGAATATGACAATGAAATTGTGTATTTATGTGATCGTTTGGAGGATTAACTAGTTTCTATTTTCCTGTGATAATTTTACAGGCAGCAGACAATCCTGTGGTATCAAGAGATTTTTTCTCTGTAGACCCTCCACAAGCCGAGGCACAAAGCAGCACCGCATTTCCTCCTCTTCCTGTGGACGAAGAATGTGAATCAATGGAATCTGCAAACTCCAACGAGGGCGAGACCATGCTTCCTAAACACGAGGGCACCCAATACCCGTACCCTGCTGTATATCCTGCTTATGTTGCTCCGTTCTTTCCATTGTCCATCCCATTCTGGCCAGGGTACAATACGGAGCCCGTTAAAGAAGAAACCCATGAAGTGCTCAAGCCAACAGCTGTCCATTCGAAGAATCCAATTAATGTTGACGAGCTTGTAGGCATGTCGAAATTAAGCTTAGGGGAATCCATTGGCGATTCAGGGCCGCCTTCTCTCTCTCTAAAACTTGGCGAAGGCTCTACGAGGCCATCCGCTTTCCATGCTAACCCGGGATCTGGCAGTTCGGGTATAGGATCTAGCCACAGCCCAATTCGGGCCGTGTAGAGAATATTTACCGGTGATGTAGGTTCTCTCCGTGTCCATGAACTCTCGCCACCATTTGTTAATAGAAGACACTAGCGTTTAGGATGGCTTGGGTGAGTTGTAGTTTTATCTATTAGGTTTTAATAAGTTTATGTTGGAGAATGACTTGTTTATCATAATTACATCAAATCCTATATAATTTGAATCTTTATTAACATTTGCACAAGTGAAAATGCACTTTGGTAGCTTTATTTTATTTTTTGTCATTTTTATTCATTTGACTTTTGAGATTCTACTTTGTTGATGATAAAATTTACTTATAATTTTTATGTTCTACATCATTTTTCCTTTTATGTGAGAGGGAGGGAGATGATGCTATTTGGGAAATTCTCTTCACTTTCATCTTTGATTACTAGGATGGTATCAGCAACACTTGTAACAAACTTTTCAGATCTCCAACCAGTTTAAATAAATCTAATTTTGAAGATTCAAAAAGGGACACAAAATTCAGATTAAAATCAGATTTTTGGTAAATTTTGATAAAAGTTTGGGTTTTATGAAATGTTTGGTTACAATTAATTATTAAATTTGATTTAAGATTTTAATTAATTTTAATTCAGATCAAACAAGTCTGAGTAAGGTTTGTGAAGAATCACATGCGGAATAATGCAAAAGTCCATCATTATATAAAACTTGCAAAAAAAACCTCAATCCTCACAAAGTGAGTGTAAGAGAGAAACACGTGGTTATACAGTTGTTTTACGATTATAAGCTTCGGATAAATTTAATAGAAAACGAAGTTACACTTTTTGGTCATAATTTAATACGAGAAAATCACAGTGTTCTATAAATCTAAGACGTTAGTGTTTACACACTTATTCGTTCTTTTAAACGGGATAAATTATGGTTAAATGAGTAGATTTCTACCTCACTTTTATTTCCCTGAACTTTGATGCAATTGGTTCAAAAAAGAGGTGAGATTGAGCTTATTTGAAGTTGATTCAAAGCAATTAAAGATTTAATTAAATTGTACAAGAGTGATAAGAAGTAAAAAGAGAGTATCGGAAGAAAATTACAACTTGGTGAAATTCAATTTTTGAAAAGTTTGAGGACTAAATTGTGCACACTTTTGGAACTTGAGACATACTAAATTTAAAAGATTAAAGTTTCGGGACCAATCTGGAAGATTTTGGAAGTTTCGCCATCAAAATTGAAGTTTATGATGAAAAATGACCAAGGTTGAACACAAAAGGTTGACTTGGGGATCAACTTGAATGAATTTGGAAGAAAAAAGATGAAACCTTGCGATCGCTAGGTTTGAACCCTATGATAGCAAGCAAGGTAAATAACATGAAACAACATGTTTTGGGTTTGACCATGCGATCGCATTCTTATGTGAGATAGAATCATATTTTCTAGGCTTCTGTTTGAGAAGATGATTGGACACAGATTTTATCCTAACCTTGAAACTATAACAAGGAATTCAAGAGATGAGAAGCTTTGGTTTACAAATACATAATTGTACAATTCAATGCCGTTGCTCGAATTTTGGAAGAGGAAGCTTAGAATGCAAGAAGATTATTCAAAATTTGTTAAAAGATTCAAGAGTTATGTTAGAATTTGGGTGTGACCTGAATTCCTTGTTGAAGTAATTGAAGAATTCAGTTTGGAATGCTATTGGAGTCCTATGTCAAGTTGAAGTTCTATTTTGGAGGTCCATTGGAAGTTGAAATTTGTTTTGGACTCGATTTTTTGGTATCTTACTTCATCAACAACTTTATTATGGGGGTTTGGACATCTCTTATATGTTCCATATAAATATTAGACTCTTTTATACAATTTCATAAATATGAGAAAATAGATTACTAGAATTATAGAATCCATTGTAATTTTCTCTCTTCTCCATTATTTTTGAGTCAATAAAATCTCTTAATTCCCCTGCCATATTTCATGTCTTTATTATTCTTTTACTTGATCTAATATTTCATTATTTATCATATAACTTCAACATCTCAATTCGCTGGTTTGTTTCATATCAAGTGGTATCGAGCGATACGTGATCCTTGAATTCCCAACACTTGGTATTAGAGATTTTGAGCATAATTGACCTAACAAGTGGTATCAAAGCGCCAGGTTTAACAGTTCCGCTAGAGTGCTGGGTTTGATTTGTTCGAGATTTTTTGTTCTGAAGGCTTTCATGAAGTATAAATTCCGCTTTTGGATCGGAGCACTAGATTTACGCTATAACAAGTTAAGATGCGTGCAGTACTCACATAACAGGATTTGGATGATGTGTTGCTAGAAATTGACAAGATGCGCGCAACTTTAACTGCGGAAGAGAAATTATGAAAGCATAAAAAGACGGTTTTCACATTCATCTTCATATATCGAATATTATTCTTGAGGACGTTTTGAATGAGGTTTCAGCAACTGCTTTATGGTTGAAAATTGAGCAATTATGCATGACTAAAAGTCTGACAATCAAGTTTGACCTTAAGCAACGTTTATACTCTCATCGAATGGTAGAAGAAGGATAATTGAAAGATCACAGACTGTATTTTACAGAGATCGTCGCTGATTTGGAAACTTTAAAATTAGAGTATGATGAAGAAGTTTTGGCCTTGATTCTATTGTGTTCGTTTCCAACTTCGTTTTCTTCATTTAGATACACGATCTTGTATAGTCGTGATACTCTTACCATAGAGGAGGTGTATGCTGCTTTGTATTCAAAAGAGAAGATGAATCATCTGGTTTCTGAGGTTATAGATGGAGAAGACCTAGTTACTCATTGTAGTTCTGGAAATGGCAGATTGAAATCTAAGTTCAATAATTAGATTTGTAATTACTGCAAGAAGAAGGGGCACATGAAGAAGGATTGCTACAAATTTCAGAACAAAGAAAGATTGGATGCAAGTCGATATGGGAAGCAATCGGAGACTTAAGTGAAGCAGACCTTGCAAAGAACATTGGAAGTGAGGGAGATCTCTTAGTTATTTCTAACATAGAGTCTAAACCAGAGGATAATTGGATTTTGGATCCAGTGTGTATTTCATATGTGTCCTAATGAGAATTTGTTTACTACATATGAAACTGTTTTCAAATATGTCGTAGTTATAGAAAACAACGCACCTTGTCGAGTTGCTGGAATTTGTATGATCAGATTGAAGCTATTGGATTGGACAATTAGAACACTTGGCCATGTTCGACTTGTTCCGAATTTGAAGAAGAATCTCATCTCATTGTATATCCTTGATTCAAAGGGTTATGAGTTCTTTGGTGGAGGTGAAGATTTGAAAGTTTGTAAGGGTGCCCAGGTTGTATTGGAGGGATATAAAAGGTCTCAATTATACATCTTGTAGGGTTCTGCGAATCTAAAAGAGTCAATCAACACAAGTTCAGTACCCCGATGGACATTCAGTTTGGTACAATACCTTTAGAAGCTCGTAAAGAGTCGGATTTGAATAATACCGCTCAGTGGAGTTCAGGAGATATGGGTAAGTCTCTTTGCCATCATCACCTGCGATGCCATTGTATTCAATTGCTAGGGACAGACTCAATGGAAAAAAAGTATGTGGATACTGATTTTGTTGAGCATGTTTTCAGCGTAGTAGAAGGTGTACAATCCAGCAATGGGTCTTCTTTAAAAGCATTTGTGTTTGATTTTGCTTTGAGATGTGTTACAGTCCAGTTTGGTGAATTTTAAAATCATTATAATTTTTTGGGAATCTGAAGTAATTTTGCAAACTAGTGCTTGGATTCATTGGAAGAAGTGGAGTATTTTGTGTTAGTTGGAGAGACAGATTTTCTTCTATAAGTGGTGAATATTTTGGAGTTTTGTTCGCTGTAGTGGAATTTGTGTCGATGTGAAGATTGTTAGAATTTGGATATGAAGCGAATTTCTTGTTGAAGTAATTGAAGAATTCTAATTGAAGTGTACGTTAAGAAGAATTCAATTTGGAATGTTATTGGAGTCATATGTCAAGTTAAAGTTCTGTTTTGGAAGCTTATTAGGAATTGAAATTTATTTTGGACTTAATTTTTTGATATCATACTTCATCAACAACTCTACTATGAGGGTTTTGACATCTCCTACATTTCCCTATAAGTATGAGAATCTTCTATACAATTCCATAAGTTTGATAAAATAAATTACTAGAATTATATGATTCATTGTAATTTTCTCTCTTCTCAATTATTCTTATGTCAATAAAATCTCTTAATTTCTCTACCATATTTTCCGTCTTTATTATTCTTTTGCTTGATATAATACTTCATTATTTGTCATATAACTCCAACATCTCTATTCGGTGGTTGGTTTCATATCAAGTGGCATCAAGCGATAAGTTATCCTTGAATTCCCAACAATTGGTGTCATAGATTCTGAGCAAAATTAACCTAGCAAGTTATTTCCCGTTTTCTTACTACAATTGAAATTTGGGTGATGTATTATTATTTCAATTCGTATTTGTGTAATTTTATGATGCTCGCCTAATTGTCTAAACACTAGGATGAAGATGAATCCTATATTTTGAAGTTTTAAGTCTAGAAATGATTGTGATTTTCCATTTGGACCAAGAGCTCTATCCCTTATTTTAAAGCGTTGCACCCTTTCAACTTTTATTTTTATTTTCCTCACAATTTGCACCCTTTCATGGAAAATGAAAACTCTGTTGGTAAAAACAATAGTGTGCAAATTATTATATTAAGGGTATGTTTGATCCACATTATTTTGGAAGAATGTATTTTGGAATAGTAGAACAATGGAGAATGTGTGGTTGAAACAGAATGAAAAGTTATTGATGTGATGGAAATTATTATTTTATTGAATAATGTGTGGTTGAAAATGAATAGAAAAATGAGAGAAAAATTTTAATGTGTACCAAACAGGGGCTATATTTTCTTCAATGTAAAATTGAACAGAATTTTGACTTACTGAAATTAGATATGAAAGGTAGATAATTAATTTCTTCTTACCAGAAGAATCAAATCAAACATAATTTGGAATCAAAACTAAAGTTATAAGAACCTTAAACCAGAAAAAGGGAAAGCAATCGATATGAATTTGGTCGAGGCAATAGTAGAACCCTATGTTCTTAAGACGATTATGCTCCGCACAAGTGTTAACAATTTTCGACATTAGTCTTCCAAGATGCAATGATCGCATCTTGTAATAGAATTTCTTCAACTAATGAAGACCAACAAACTTGAACAAGGTTTTTCTCTCTATCATAACCATGATACTAATGCAAGAAATGCAATGAATTTGATGTGATATAATCAACGCATATGCTATGGAATGATTTTACAACAATTAGTGGGTCTAATTTATAAAAGGTGAGGGGTTGTGGTCGGAGAGACACGCTCCAAAATCCAGCATCTTTCATTAAGGGTTGTAGCCCTTCAGGGCGCTTGTCTACTGTTGGAACTCTGCTCGAGCGCCCAAAGCAAGGGGCCATGATGCTCACCTAGCGCTAGGTTGCCGCTTGAGCGGCGCTTACATGTGCTAAAATTTCGTTTTTCCTTTCAACTTTGGACAACAATGTCTTATTCATCGAAATTTGGTTTTAAGATTTCAAATATACTACAACCATCTATTCGATGAGTGGAACGAGATAGTCTATTCACTTACGTGATTTGACTATCGAAGTCTATCCGAATATTTGATCGAAGTTGACACAAAATTAACTTTTCAATGATTTTTACTTGACCAAACTCCAACAAACTCTTTATAAAGTCATGACCTTTGAATGACCGACCACGCCCAAATACTATAAAATTGAGCTTTTCTCTTTGCATAACTGATTCAATTATCGGTTCATGAAATTTCCCTTCTAAAACTCTTCATATATTGCTCTTTGGTTTGAAATTTGATTTGCGAATCAGAAGTATCTTCGTCAATTCCTTTGTGGTGATGAAAATTCCTTTTATTTTAGAAGGCAATTGCTCGAAAATTTTCGACGCTAGAGGAGCAAAATTATTTTAAGAAAAATATATCATAAAGTCGATATACTCAGATTATTTTAAAATTACTTTACGACGTAATGTAGATTTAATTTTATTTTGTTTATTGATACAATTGTCATGCATTTGTGTATCTAAAATCCTTTTATTTACTAAAATATATAAGATTGAGTTTGCGAATAAACTATATATGTACTTGCACGAGACTTTTATAGTGGACGTGGCCCCTCTCCCCGTGAATTTTATTTTTCTTCAGTTTTCTCTTTAGAGAGAATTAAAATCCACCTCTATATATTTTTTTTTACTTGATTAGAATTTTATTATTATTATTTTTAATCAGAAGAGTGACAATGTGCGATCTTTGCTATTAGCTTCCAACAAAACATTAACTTGGGGTAAAACTAAATTCATACTTGTTCCACAGAAGTGTCATTTGGCATCAACGACTTAATTTCTATATTCATACTATGTTCTTACTAAATTCATACTATGTTCCAATGACTTCATTAGACGATAAATTAGTGAGGTCACTGATATTTAGATTTGTGCTAAGAATCCATAATGCTACATGAATTTATTCTATATTATAGCTGTGACAATATTAAAACTCAGGCTGTCATTAGAATTTAGAATTAGGTCAAAGAAATAAATATTTGTGAATAAAAAATAATCCATGTGCCTAACCATTGCCACTAAAACAAATATTACAATGAACTAATTGTTGCAATTTCTAGGTTAATTTGAATTCAATCAGAGACTTTAGCATATTTGGAACTTTTGATAAACGTTTAATAGATTTTAGTTATTAAAATATATTTTTGAAAAGTTGATGAAAATTTTGATTCCAATAAATGTGTGATTAAAATTAATTGTTGATTTTGATCTCAATTTTTTAACATTTTTTAAGCTATCCCCAACAATCATTAAAAATTCTAATTATATTTTCAAATATAATTTTTAAATGTTACATTTACATTTAATCACAATCAAACATGCATAATTGATGAATATGATGTCATCCTGATCCAATTTGGTGCATTGAATCAAATTCTTACAAGTAAACAAACCCAACTGTCATATTAAATTTCCTCCAATAATATAACAATACTTGAAAGTTCAAGAATCTCGGATAAGAATATCTGTGAGACCTGGAATGGTCATGGTAAAATATGTGGTCATTTGTATGTAAGGCTGGAAATATGCCT